>JBBPRS010000289.1:0-27370 GCA_038093155.1 Boletus huronensis | reverse complement strand
TACTTATCCTAATTGATGACAGTCTGTGAACGAATATGCAGGTAATCTCAATCCAACTCTTTATGGTATATTTTGTCGATGAAACCCTTGTAGGCTTTGACCCTGTTTTCTACCTCCATCACTGTAGCGTTGACCGTCTCTATGCCTTCTGGGAGTATGTCTATCCCGAGTACTGGATGGAAAAAGGTTGGAAGTCTGAGACAGGCGAGACAGTCCCGTTCAGTATGTGTATTTTTCATTCCGTATCCTTGGATCATCACACATTATCTCCAGTAACCGCGGATGGAAGCTTCTATCAGGATGCAAATGCTCCAGTGGACCATGCCACCCCACTCATCCCTTTCCGCACTAAGACTTCCGATTATTGGACCTCAGACAACACACGTGGCCTGTTGGACACTGATTTGACACAGAAATGTAAGCGGTTTGTCCATGTAGTTGATCCCGTAACGAACTTCTGTTTGAATAGATTACACTTACCCTGCTATCAGAGGGGTCGATGTGAATGTGCCCTATGACGTGAATAACGTAGCTCTCCGCGAGAAATTCAGACAAGTTCTCTACAAGGAATGGAGTCACGATCTCCGCCCCATCCTCCAGACACATCGGGACGCATCTAACAAATTGCCTCGGCACGTCAACCACCTCTTGTTGAAAGAGGAAAATGAAATTTCGCACCTGCGCCATTTCGTCGTCATCGGAGAGGTGCCAGAGTTCGCATTCCCCGGATCGTATCGTCTCGAACTTTACCTGCTCCCAAAGAATGCGCAGCAGACGGCAGTCCAAGTCGTAAACAGCATCTCGGTCCTCGGGCGCGCAAGTCCCGACGATTGTCCCGCCTGCAGAGATCGACGGGCTGCAGGAAGTCAAATCCGTGGCCACATGGCTTTGGACCCTCGTATCATCCTCTATCTGCTCAGCCAACTGGATGCTACTCAGCGTGCAGTGATCACTGACTTGGACCAGTTAATTGTCCTGATCCAGGGGAGCTTCGGGTTGAGACTGGTGACGCCAGATGGCATAAAGCTTGCTGCTGCAGACCCGTACATTGGTGCCCACCATGCGCCGCTGGAAGCGACAAAGGCACCCCAGTTAACACTTCATTCGCACGTTATCAGCTTCACACCCACGGACACCGCTGCTCCCATCACGTCCCATGACACCAAGACTCATGGTACATTTGGAGACGGAAATACATGGAGAACATTCTAGGCGGGTTCCCCAGTTTATATCTCGATGCTGGTGGCAAAGCTCATTTTCCGAGTCGTTCACAGGCACGGACGTGGACGCGGACTGTCCACCATTAATAGCAGCGATCGGTTCTTTTGTTGTTCCAAAGAAAGAAAAAAGAAAAAGAACGAAAGAACGAAAAGAAAACTAACTTGGAAATTTTGACCCCTCTCTTCGTTTGCTAGCAGCCATGAAATGTTCAGTGTACGATATCCAAGTTTTCAGATCACCTTTTTCATCTTGTTCTCGTAGTGACGATGTTGATTGGCGTCCGCGATTTTAAAACTAGTACATGCAACCACCGATCCTTCCGATTAGCACGACTCAAAGCAACATGAAACTGTAACAATATAACACGTGCTTCATTTACTACTTGAATTCAACTTGAGGTTGTTCATCTTTTGGTACGCATCCGCGTCCAAGGCTGTCCACGCGCCTTTCGCATTACGTTTGGTTGTGCAAGTGTGATTCCTTAGATGTTTTCCACTCAGGATTAGTTATTCTGCGATGTCAATGTGTCAGATAATCAGTACGTATGTCCGAGTCATTATTCATCATAAAAAGTGTAGCATGCACAAGTTATACAGCCTGTACGAAAAGTGCAGCACCCTCCGCGCGAAATTATTTATCCCCGAGCCCGAGGACTGCTGAGCCTGTGTCAATGCCTTAGTCTGGCCCAGATCAAGCGAGTGCATAGGCTACACCGAGACCCAAGACAAAACTGAGGGTACGTCGCCTGAAGGTCTGTCCGACGCTGCCGTTGATACACGACGTACCACGCGACCTACTAGTGTTCAAACCGAAGATCTACGGAAATCATTGAATGTTCGTTCATTCATGGACTACAGCTACACGAGAGGAGTCAAGTGGGATGGAAACGAGGGCATAAAAGCGTGCGGCTTGTGGGCGACGCATGTAGTATAGGCTACAGCGATGATCGTATGTGTTTATAGATATCGTATATAAAATGAGCGTAGAATGCAAATGATGGCAATGAAAACAAATACAATGGTGTCCAGAACACACCCGAATCGGGTGAAGAAACCCGAGTGACGAAAGAACAGAAATACAATAAACAAAAGGGGTGATTAGCATGAACGTCGAAGATTGTCGTATTGTATACCACAAAGCAAGGTTGAGTCTAAGCGTGTCGATCATGTCGTCCGAATCCAAAGGTCGTTAATTTATCCCAATCCATTAGGTGGTACGCAAGAACATCGACACGGGAATGGGCTTCCTCTTCAGCCTACTAGGCGATCCGTCGAGGCCATCACATTCGGATGAGCTTGTCCCTGCGCTTGACGTCGATGACCGTGACCCCCGCCGACGGATACGTTTGCCTAGAGCGCGCAGCGGCGATGCCTGCTTGTCCTTAGAGAGCATGGATGGTGTGAGATGCGGAGGAGTCTGTGGCGGAACCTTTTGGGGTGGGAGAAGCATCCGACGCGCTCGAGAACCAAGGACGCTCTTAAGAGGCGAGAGGAGTGTGGGCGTCCGTGGCGGCTCGACAGTGACGGAGGCCAACGTGCTGGAGGACCAACGGCTGCGCAAGCACTGCGTAGATTCGAACTCAGGATCTTCAGGGGAAGGCGAGTTTGGGAAAGAGAATTGTGAGATGGGAGTATCTGAAGAAGTCGAATACGCAAAAGATGAGGTAGAATCAACGGAGGAACGCGGGGCGTCAGAGTCGGTGCTCGAACGTGGGAGAGTTGCTTCGCCGTACATTCCAGAAAGAGAACTATCTGGGATTGCAGGTGGGAGTTGACAGCTGGTGGAGGTAGTGCATGCGAAAGAAGATCGAGAATAGATGCTTGCGTCCTCTTCTGCGTGGTAAACCTGCTTGATGGCAATCGGTCGACGAGAAGTGATATCAAGATTATCGTCGGGGAAGATGCAGTCCTCAATATCGAGGGGAACGGCCACTCGAGGCAGTGGACGAGACTCTGATGGAGGTGACGGAGGATAGTTGAGAGGTGATGAAATGTCGCGCTTCCGGCGGACAATTGACTTTTCAGCGGTTGTCTGCACCAAAGGCAAAGTTGAGATGGAAGGGAAAGAGGAGAGAGGTGGAGTGGCAGGAGGGAGAAGGGGAAGAGGCTTCGAGTGTCTGCTACGACCCCGAGGTTTCGGTTCAGGAACGTCGATGACAGTGGGTAAAACCTCCGCAACGAGGGTAAGGGAATCACGACGTGCAGGATAAGTGGGCGAGGGAACGACGGAAGATAGGGAGATGAAATCCTCCAATTCGCTGGTGTAGAAGTCTTGCTCGGAGGTTTCCGTCGCTGCCTTAGCTTCAGTGAGAGGCTCGGGCTGTTCTTCGGTCACTGGTAGAGGAATAGCTTTCGCTTCTTCCTTCTCAAAGTAGTTCTCAATATCCTCGTCTTCTTGGCAGATCAAGGATCGCGTCTTAATGATACAAAGAGGACGGATGGAGATGCGCTTGGGACAGAAACGAGAGGTGGAAAGTGTTAAGTCGTATACAATCTCATCATCTGAGGCCCGGGGGGTGGTGAGTACATCTTCGCTCGAGGCACCGTCGGAAGTTGAAGACGAAGCAGAAAGAGCAGGTGAACGAGGTGCTTCATCGCCGAACATGAGCAGCGCATCATCGATTGAGAAGGTATAGGCTGAGAGCGTGGTGCGAGATGTGTTCAGCTTTGGTTGTTGCGGAAAAGACTGCGTCGGACGCGCTGTCGCTAGCGAATAGTTGGAAGATATGTCGATGTCGAGCTCATTCTCTGATAACTCGGGGATGATTTGGAGTGGCGGAGGTCGAGTTTTTCGACGAGCAAGGGTCGAAGAGCGAGAGGGTGGACATACAATGTCCGTGTCCGCAGAAGTGGAGTTCTTTCGAGTACGAGCACGAGGAGTGCCCTTGAGTGAAGCAAAGACTGTGGGGCATGTGAGCTTTCGACCGAGACTGAAGGGAGTGATACTGGAACGTACGATTATTCATTCTGAGTCGTGTTCTGTGTGGACAAGTTCTATGGTGTCAATCAGTGATAGGAAAGATGAGTGTGCGGGACAGCTTGTAGTCATGCGAGAGGCGGCCGTGGGAGGAGGACAAGGGAAGTGGTATATATCCGGGCGGCGGGATAGATAGTAGAACGAGCAATAATAGAACAGCCCTTTGATGACGGGAATGCGCCATTGTGCCGCTCCTCCTGGCCTTTTGTCGTGCAACTCCCATTGTCCTTGTTCCGCTTTCGCAACAACATACTAGCCTTTTTTAGTTATTCCTTTCATCGTCGCGGACTTGAAATTTATTGTTTGTCTGTATTGATAAATTAATTAATCTCCATTGTGCGGGAATTATTTAATTAACGTTTCTCACGACCCGTCACGTGTGAGTCTTGAAGCGCTGTTGGTTTGCAGCTGGTTCAACTTTTATCGTCTTTCGATATTCATGCTGGGCTCCGCAGCTATAGGGCAGCCGGTGGCCATGAGCTTTCTGCAGCTTTCTTTACTACGCAGGTAACCCCTTATATGGATGGATACATCCCACTTGGGTTCGAGACGTTTTGAGTAGCAGACGAACCTACTTAACACCGCCAAACATCCATCGCCTGTCACACTTCTGACCTACGTTGTCAGCTCGAGACCCTCTGTAACAGCGCTCACCGAGCCATGAATTTGGCGTAATCAAGTTCCCTTAGCGACTCGCCGGACCTCACCGGGTACTTTCCATCGTCATTCTCGATGCCGAGATATAATCGAGGGATGAAAGGTGTAATCGGTACAGGCCCATCTGCGCATCTGTCCTCCACGGCGTATTGCCTCATATTCCCCGGTGTTGGGAGGCCTTCCCCTAGAGGAAGGTTCGCAATATCTATGCCTGGCCAACTACCCTGGCACCCACTTGCTCGTGACTGCTTCTATAAGCAATCGATCTTTGGCTTTGGCACGTTGAGGGATTGGTAGGCATCAGTCTGGCCTCTGGGTAGGTGTCTGAAAGGAATTCAGGGATCACGTTCGATCCTGCAAGCTTGATGAACAGTGGGGATCGTTGCTCTGGTGCACTACCCGCGGTAGTGACCAACCTCCGTGAGTGAAGGATCAAGAAACCGTACTAAATAATTGGAGGATATACCAAACTAGGCTTGCTGGCGAGGTTGACAGCAAAGTATTTGTATGACCAAGATGTTACCCTCCTGGAACACAAGTTCGACTTGTTCTTGTGTTACAAGCCTCGACCATCTATAGCCTGGGCAGCCATACCTTCTTGCCGTAGGGCAAGACCTACGTGCCGCGAATTATCACTCCCCGAGCTACGATGACAGTTTTAGGAAGCCTTGTTTCCGTACAGCTTAATTGAGTAGCCAGAGGCGTCCCTTCCTGACGATGTCCGTTTCATTACACAAGCACAAGGCCAACTTCAAACGCCCTTGTAAATTTGAGGTCCGCATGCTCGGTCGATCCTGCCACGTATCATCTCTATCTTCCGTCACGCATCTCGATCCGATGAAACGATCTGATCCGAGTCCAGATCAACAGTACCAGAGCGATGAAACATATTCGCATCCGAACAGGTAGGCATCTGCTGTTAATTTATTTATGTTACCGTTTCATATCCTGTCATTCTGTCGACATCCAACGTCAACTTTCGGTTATGGCGAGTCCGTGGTAGCAACGACCGTATACAAACGACGTCTCAAATCCTTGTGGTCATTATGCCGTTCTGAGTATTTGGCTCTAATACATGTCACGATTTCCTAGGTGTCTGTTAATAATCATGGATGGGCCAAACGCTTTACTAGACTCACCGGAGGAAAGAAGTTCTTGGGCACGCGTCCACTATTACCCGTGGTGGCATGGACACAGGTCATGAACTTGGCATACTCAGGATTCTTGAATGTTACCCCGGGCTCTGGGCCACCTGCACGAATTTCTCCGCGATCAAGCTCATCAAATACAGATCTGTGACTATGAATGAAGGGCTAACTCTAACCATCCCCCATAGCAAACTATGCAAACCTCGGGAAACAAGTTTTGTTATGAATTCCATCACGAGCAACCCAACGATTCGTGACAGAGTTATGACAATTATGACCCTCCCTCCGTCTTCACCCCTTCTTTTGACCCCAGTGATGTTCAATGTCCAGTTTTCGCGGGCGGTTGATCATTCCATGAGCGGACATATGCCCCTGCTGCGGGCCAGAGTTTCAGGTGCGTGGGAATGCCGAGGGAGCGTACTCGGCAGATTCGGATCGATCCCTAAAGCCTAATCGCTGACCGAATCCAATCATGAACCATGAGGAGGCAATGGCATAACTCCGAATCAGCTTGGCACGAATGGGCGCGGAATCCAGACACACAATTCCCATGTAGGTATGATCATTTGAGCTATCAACGTTATTAAGCGAAGCGTACAAAAGATTCGGCGTAATCGGTTGACTTGGAAGCTAGGAGAATGCAGGCGTCAAGAGTGGCCAGCCGCAATCACGGTGAAAAAAAAATACTCGTACAATGCTCTTATCATACCACACCGCTACCAGGCTCCATGGTTATTCTCCACTCTTCCATTGGAATATCTGCGTCTGGTTCTATCTCGTCGCTCTTAGGTCGCCTGATATCCATCACGATCGTGGTATCATGATCACGATCACGATGGCGCGATCCTGATAAGCCAAACCCGACATCGACCTCGTGTCCTTGACTGCCTTGAGGTTCGGAAGGATGAAGCGCCCGGATGCTCAGGATGAATCGAGGAGTGAGAGCAAACGCAGGAACGTATTCCAGAGGGAGAAGAACGAGTGTCGGCCATCCTTCTGTTTGAAATTGTCCCATGGCGATGAGTATCGCGGTACGGTTAAAGAAGAAGATGCTATATCACGGAAAGTCGCTGTTAGCTCAATTCATAATTCGTACGCGTAATTAGAAGGACAAACAAGGGAAAAAAAGGATGAAATGGGGACGTACAAAAGGAAGTAGAGGATGCTTTGACCGGCGAGCAAGTTCATATAACGGTTGAAATGCAATTTCTTGGTCACCTTGTATATTTCAAGCACCCGCTTTGCGAATTGGTAGATTACCAGAATGCACATCACTCCGCCATTGACAATTTCAGGAATGGCAGAAACTTTGGTCCAGGTGACTGAAGAAGACGTCACTCCGCAATATGCAAGATTCAACACCTGAGTAACTGCCACTGTATAACATGTAACAAACGGGACGGCGGCGGATGTTTCGTTAGTACGATGTACGTAGGAAGCTAACGAACCACGTACCTGAGATCTTGTTCGGATACATAATACAAGTAATGATAGACGGAATGATCTCGAGAACCCAGAACGCGAGGAGGATGCCGAGGATTAGCCTCGACCGACTGTACATTGCCCAAACACGGAGGATCATCACCACTCGAGTTATCGTTACACATTTGCCTGATTACCAAAACAATTACTCACAGTCTGCAGAACCAATCCAAACAACGAACGCCCATATCGCAGCGAGATAGAGGGCTTCGCCTTGGAATCTTCCCTGAACAGGATGGACATGAGAAATATTGAATGATTCGCTTACAACTGTTGGATGAATCTCAGTCGTATGGAATTTCTGGTGGTGTAGGTTAAATACATACGTCTATCGGGTATTTGATTGAGCATGGTCGTTAGCGATGAGCAAGTACGAAAACTCACCTCTACAGGGCCAGGTAGGAAGGAACTCCACACTTTGGATGGATCGAGTCAGTGTAACCGTTCGAAAATCTTAAATCTTGAACATACTCAGGGTTAAGGTACTGAATGTTCAGACACGGGGTTAGCATCCATTGCAGGCCGGAACAAACATTTACACACATAAGAATATAAAGGCCGCAGTAACGGACCTGTTAGTAACGTTGATTAACTCGGCGTGTATATTTACACAGGCATCGGACGTTGACACGCACGAGGAGAAATAGTGTAGACACCATGGTCCAGCGTTTGTTCTGTGCGCTCATCAGAGACTTATCGCCCGCTCGAAGAACCGTGGTCTGCTGACCCAAATGTAGTCGATCTACACGAATCGTCAGTTGGAGAGTCCTGCGTGTCTTATCAAAGATGAAGGTTAATACCTCTCTGGGGAGCGTGAGGACTGATCACACAGAAGTTAGTCCAATGTAAAGAGACTCGTATGGAAGTGCATGCCTCACCATAATCATATACGAAGAGGGTGAGCAGAGCAAC
Organism: Boletus huronensis; assembly: GCA_038093155.1. Classification (NCBI taxonomy): domain Eukaryota; kingdom Fungi; phylum Basidiomycota; class Agaricomycetes; order Boletales; family Boletaceae; genus Boletus; species Boletus huronensis. The sequence continues at coordinate 18,974 of JBBPRS010000289.1, read as the reverse complement.
TGTGATTCTTTATGAGACCGTGAGATCGCAAATCTGAATGGACGCACCAGTCAAGTAGTCATTCTGCTGAAGACCGATCGCGGCGGCTACTGTTGCGGAACTCATAGCCTCGATGCAGGAACGGGGGACAAGGAGGGACACTCTTGAGACACCAAACGGATTGCAACGATTGCAAGGGCAGGCTGATGCGGCGGCAGAGGGTTTTAAGATCCGGGAGGGGGTATGCCGTATTCTGATCCATATGATACATCCCAGTGTGATCGGACAACAATGATAGTTTGATATGATAGGAGATACCCTAATGTGCTTGAGGGCAGCGCCCCGAATTTGCCATCAAGCACAGCAAACATGTTTCATGAGCCACGCTGGAGCACATAAAAGGGAATTGGTTCAGTTGGAGTTAGTGCTGCCGCAAGGTGAGGTGTACCTCACATACCTAAACGAGCCTAGGTGGGGTTGCCACGGTCCGCCTGTGACACCGCACCTCGACCTTACCTTGAAATAAACAAGATTCCCATATCGAATACCTTTCACGCACATGCCGTACTGATGAAAGAGCATTTTCTAGCTATCAATCCATAATATCTTCGTCTGGTTGATGTCTCTTCCAACTGTAAATGACAAACTTAATAATGGTCGATATCGGTTGCACACAGGAAAGCAGTGTCTAGTCCGCTAGCGCGTCTACGCGATTAATGCGGGGCTCTTTGTCCAGTGCTATGCAGTAAATTGCGGTTCTAAAACGTACCTACACTGGTCAACCTAAGGTATAAAAGCTTAGTGCTGAGTGTGTTACGAGACGAACAAAAAATGAGCTCGAATATCTATGTGTTTGTGTGCACTCAGGCTGTGGCCGCTGCCAGTCCGTGCACCGTTGGGGAGCCGTGTCGCCCTCGATGTCCTTCCTGTCCAGGTATCTGCGGTACCATGCGAGCGAGTGTTTTCGTGACCGTCTGGGAAAGACACTGACACAGCACGGCGGAATAGCTTGTCGCCCAGGGGCCAGGATGCTCGAAATCTTTCAAATTTTGAAGTTTCTACTTCGTAATAGCGAGCGGCTCTCATTCGAGAACCAGTGGTGTGATACTGACTGAGCATGGAATGCTCGAGGCAGAATTTCAATTAGAGAGGGGATATTCAGGTTGTACTATTACTGTACCTACTACCTCAGCTTCCGAGTCCACCAGTACTTTATCAACTCTAATCGAGCCGACAATATCATATCTTTGCGGTGCGATCTCGTCCTTTTTGGGTGGACTACCTCAACCTACCTCGTGCATGGCCGAGCTCACCTTACCTCGGAATCCTGAGGTGAAACTCCGACACTACCTCGAGGTGACCTCAACCTCACCTTGCGGCAGCACTAGTTGGAGCGGAATACGGGTACTCAGATAAGTAACAACTTTGCGTACCATTGACACGACCGCTGCGAGATATTCTCGGCTCTCGGGATTACGACGCTGATTCCTTACACACTGTTGCCGACAAATGATCGTGCCAGTGCGGCGATAAATGGTCTTGGAGAGCGTATTACCTCAAGAGTCAAGTCTCAGTACCTAAATAAGCAGCCCAATGCGACGACGAGTCTGATAATGATCAAGGATGTTCACGCTGCCGTCTGCGGGCTACGCCGGGCTGCAATACAAGGTTGTTGACCGTTAGAGCAGTGTAAAAATTAACTACTAATCAGAGGCCACGTACGTGCCACTGGCAGTTCTTAACGCCTCTCAGTTAGTTGGTGCCAGGATACTGTGTTCGAGTCGTTTGCCCGTGTATAGAGTGTAGCCCGTTTTTTTTTCTGATCCGGGGTTTCAGTGTTTCTGGCCCTTGGCCTCGGCGGACTTTGAATAATGCAGCCTGACTGGCTTGCTTGGCCATGCTGTGCGTGCCTCAGGATGGGCGGAGAGCGGGAGGCTAGTACGCAAAGTTCCAAGCTGTCCACCACCGCCTTGATTCATTGAATTTTGAAGGCCAGTTTGGCCTCATATCGGTGAATTCATTCTGGAACTTTGCGCCAAATTTTCTTTTTTGGGCAAGTCGTAAATCGTACCGAGTGTCCGACTCTGGGGTTATGATTGTTGGTTTTTTGCTGTCCTGGCGGCTGATAGCGATTTCGGATCCAACGGCAGCACCTCCGATAGCAGTCGATAGAAGACGTCTTCCCTCCCGCCTGCCACTCTGTTACATCTCGGTGTTATCGCGTCCGTAGTATACTACCCGTATCATTCTAGAATCTAACACGACCACGGAATTTCCCACTTGAGTTGCGAAGTGAACAGCCTCCTCTACACCCTTTTTTTTGTTTATTAGACGCACACGAATAGCATCAGCATTCATGATCACCAAAGACACGAGGAAAGAAAAACCCTTACGAAATTATAATTAGCCACTCCCTCACGCTCTTCCTCTCCTCTCAAAGCTCTCTCCAGCCAATGCTCTCCGAGCTTCTTCCCGGTCCCCAGGTTCGAATATCCCAACCTCCATCTTGGAGGTGATCCAGAATAGGCACGATCGCACAGTCCACGTTCGTAAATTCCTTCCCGGTCGCGAGTTCCCCTCCGTCGGCTGCGTCTGGCTCGGGAAGTAATGCCTAGATCTTTCAAGTCCTTCGATGATCTTCTCGAGTTTCCTCGAGCCAACTCCCATGCAGGCCCTTCCACAACACGCGCGACGGTGTCCACGAACCTCACGCAAGCGCACGCAGTCCGGTTGGGTGCGGGAGGGAGGAGATGTGAGTTCGAGAACAGATCAGCAGGGAACTTGAGGATGACAAAGAATTCCGTGAGCTTGAAAGACAGTGCGGACGGTTCCTCGCTCCGTAGGTGATCGCCGAAATCCACAGGTGGGTGGCGGGGTGCATCTGTGATGAAGACGTTGCAGTGTTCAACTTACCTTTCCTGTCGGTGGATTGACTTGGGCGAACCACGCTGGTTTGTCATAGGTGTCGAATCCACACGTTCAAGCTGTGTACGATCCGCCAGATTCCAGCAGCGCAATCTCGACCTGCGAGATCACGACGATCAGGCCCCAGGCTGATCGTAGTCGTAGTCACACATTCGACACGAAAAAACGACCAACTCAACGTGTGACAGAAGAGCAGTCTTTTGTACCCTGCACATCAGGCGATCGTGGTCTCGGGAACATTACGACACTTGTTGACATCGTGATAGAAAGTGACTTACTCTGGTATGTCGCTTGACTGAGGCTGTTGTTGCTGAAGATCTCAAGTTTCGATTGAGAAAAAGAGGGCGTAGTCTAGTAGAGGGGTTTTGTAAGTACTTTGAATCCAAAGACATGGTCATCTGTCGCTGGTATGTGAACAAAGGCAAACAATCGTATACCTCTGGCTGGCTCGACTGCCGTAGTTTGTCTTCTCGATAACGAATGTCGTCGTCGGACTGGGGTCACCTTTGCCTCGCAATCGCAGTGCTCTGTGTACGCTCTGTTCAACAAACATCATCTCATGCATGCTGAAATATATGTTGAGGTAGGTGCCTCAACGGCCGCGATGGAACACAACTAAAAGGTTGACACCTACCAACTCCAAAGGTATGTCATTTAAACGATTGTATTAAGACAAAAGGGAATGCAAGACAACGTTCTTCATTCCCGAATTGTCAATTTCAGATGAGGGCATTTTCACCAGCGTCTGTAGCTCTGCGAACAAGGCTATCTTGTCAGAACGCTGTGACGAGGTTCCTTGCGTCCACCAAGTCACTCATCTTGCCATGTAAAGCCTTAATCTGAGGGTTCGCCGTCTCACCAAACCCCATACAAGACGCTGTGGTCCACAGCGGACCACATGTATAGACCCTGCTCTGCGAAACTAGTGGCATATTCAGCACGGCAACCTGTGGGCAAAAACTGAATCAATCCTGCATTTAGGATCGCCAGAGTAGCATGGTAGTATCTTCGAAGTCTGGATGCATGCATTGATCACCATACAGCTATCCAAAGCAGTACAAGTCAATTGTTTTTTCTTATAGACTAAAGTGACCTCGCTCATTGAAGTCCGCGAATTTGACTCGGGTACTCCATCACTCACTATGCTCGAGCAAACCGTTTCGCAAATGCACCCTTTATGTACTCCTAGGACCAGAACGTTCAGTACTTTGAAAAATGATGTGACCCTCCCTGTGGGCATGGGGGAACGTACCGGATCAAATGTAGCTTGGTAGCTCTGACGACCCAAGAGGCGCTCAACGTAGGCGTGGAATTTGGCATACTTTTCGCCACCCAATGCTTTGAGGAATTCGCTACCCTGCCCGACTGAGTATTTTCCTATTTCGTTCGCAGAAGCGACCTTCAACCGAGAAAAGAACGGCGCAATAGAGATGTCTGCAATTGTGTACTGGTCTCCCACAGCGTAGCTCCCGGTGGCTGGCAAGATGTTCTGGATCGCTTCAGCAGCCGTCAGGAGGTCTTCGTATCCCTCTCCACGTCCGATGAACTTCTGGAACGCGGGGACGAATTTGGAGCTGACAACATCGATGAAGAATCGGGCTTGTGCACGGAGAACGGGGTCCTTCGGGATAAGGTTAGCCTCCGGGAAGAGATCGGCGACGAATTCGACGAGGACGAGGGACTCGGCGAGTTTCACTGACTCGGGAGACGGCTTCTCTGGTGGAACATCAGGACCGCCGTAGGCAATAGCAGGTACCTATGTCGTGTAGCAGTATTAAAAGGCCATTCACTTGGCGGGCTAGAACGTTGAACTACCTTGCTTGCCGGGTTCACCTTGGGAGCATACCATTCGGGCTTGTTCTGCAAATCAATCTGGTAGGCTTTATACTTAGCCCTGGCCTCTGCGAGCGCGATCTCGACCTTGCATTCTAACTTGTGAGTGCGTAATGCGACCACGCTTCATAAGAACCCACCCTGTGTGCAAAAGGGCAGATCTGACCCACGAACCGTGACACAAGTTAGTCAGTAAAGTAAACATGATCTGTACCGTCGACCGTACCTTGGCAGTGTACAACGTGATTGAGCTCATGATGGAAGTGGGTGACCTAGTTTATTGCCATTCCATGGGAGCGAGCGACCTCTACTTATAGTCTGCTGACTGATCGGTGAATGTTGGTTCGGATACAAATCCAAATCACGCAATCACGCACTCTGATTGATAATATATCTGTCAGCATCGACTCACTCACCCGTCGTTGCGAATTCCGCGGGCATGTGCGTGCTGGTTCGTGTAACGTGGTAAGTAATACGCCAGGACACCGCCACCAACTTCAAGCCTTTCTCAGTACTTACTCTTACTCATATGCTCCGGTCCTCCGGCTAGCTCGAGCTCGTATCCGAAATGCTGCTAGCTAATGTTGACGATATTCGGGTCCCTCCTGTCAAAAAGTTGTCGAGGAGCCTGCGAGGAACTTGATGACTTTGATCGAGTCTCTGACGCAACCGTGACCGAGGGAAAAATACGATGTCAAAAATGGCAAGACAAAGTTCGAACGAATTCACGGATGCGTGTCGACGTCCTAACTGAGAGCATTCCGTCGATTGAAGCCTTGAAGGTGGATATCACAACATTCAACGCAAGCGGAGGTAAAGACCATATGTGCATGTGAAGCTTGTGAAGGAAGTCCAGTACATTTGCTCATTGCAATAACTTCCCATCAACACTCTTCGCTCTCCTCTGACTCCGTTCCTGCTTGACGTCCGAGAGGCTGACCAATTGATGATCGTAAGCTGAACCCTGCATCGAGCTCGCTTCCGTGTTTGCCCCGAAGATCGTGAGCGTAAACCTCAAGAATGTTCATAATTAATGAAGGGGTCAGAGGTGATCACTGTGATGTATGATGTTTGCAAACATCTGAGCCAGAGTGGCGAGACCGGATCTATGATACAGATCCTATTCACGTAAACTCCCTGTTAGCTTGACTTGTTTTGCTAGACCAGCTAAAATGTATAAAAGGCACGAACAGAAGGATAAAATGCGGGAACTTATACTCTCAAAAGTGGAAGATATGAAGCTTTGAGGCCTTTTACCAGGTATTTATCTTCGCCAAACTTCTTTAAGTACAGGAATATTTGGTCTCTGGACTCGGGTGAAAATTAAACTGTCCATGGTTCTGATTTCTAAATCAGGTTTCATGATGGTGAAGATTACGCATTGATGATGCAATGGTTGCCGCTACCTAGTCTTCTGTGTCGCTACTGGAGGGGACGTACTGACTAGATGGTACGGGCAACTCCTCGAACCATCATCAAACCAAGAGTTAGATGAGAACTCCTTCAAGCAACACTCAAGTTTGTTAAGGGATCCGGTAAAAAGGAACTCTCATACGTCTTGTCCTGTCAAGAATTTGCTAGGGACACCCTCCGCCAGTAGCTTCATTGCTCTCGGTTGAATCTCTGGTGACCGATGAGGAGATAGGAAGCGGACAATGACAAATGCTGCATTGGCCGACCATGAGACTAGTGCCTTCTGTCGGTTGCTTGAAAGCGAATATCAATGTTCGAGGCAAGAAAGATCATCCGGGAGAATGCTTAGCGCAGATGCCTAGCTCAACGGTTACCTGTCACCATCAGGCTCAAGACCACGTCGAAAAACCAGAAGCATGGAAGCCTCAGGAAGGGGAGGTGAACCATTCATCTGCACACGAGTGCGCCACCGTCTATAAGTAGATGCGGGATTCGTGCCGTTGAACCCAACCCATCAAGGAAGTCAGAAAAAAAGTATGCAGAACGATAAAGAGCCGGTCACGCCGTTGGATGACGGCCCGGAACTGCTACGAGCATCATCAATAATATCCCAACTCGAAGAGCGAAAACATTTTGCTTCCTTGGTGACCACCTGGTCATTTGGCGACCTATTGAGATATAACTTCCCCCGTAATTGCTTCAACTTGTGCCAACGAGGATGAGGGGGATCAGTCCAAGAATTGCATGGACAACTGAGGCCGTCAACGACTGCACGCCCAATCTAGGCTGAATCCTCCTGCGCGAGGCTACCGAATAGTGCCAAGGAGTCTTGATACACCCTTTGCAACGCTCATGTTAGCAAGAGGTAGCCTACCGCAGGAAGTACTGATCGATTGATCAGCAGTTCGGACTCGCGGTGACCACGCCACCACCGGATGCTATAATTATTATTAGTTTCGGTTCAAGGTTGAACATGTTCGAATTCGGCGATCCTCGTCCGACTCGGGTCCTCATCACTCATATCAATGGCTTGATGGGGCTATCCAGTCGGCCTGCAGCCTGGGCGCAGGTCGAGTCAATCTGGTTTCCATTTCCCATGAATCCCATCGCGGAGAGAGTTTGGGTGTAGCCTTTCGGCGAGTTTCTTCCCGGAGCAGTCACGCCAAATTTCCAAAGGTAAGCTTGACACATAATTGGGTGCACATCGACCTCATGTCCCTTAGAGGCCAAGCCGTATCACTTCTTTTGACGCAAGACTGTCAATAATGTTGTACCGGCCTTCCGAGCTCCAACGCAATCTCCTTCCATTACTTATCTGACCAATAAGGCTGGCGCATGCCTGACAGCCTGAAGACGTCCTCAACGAGCATATAATTACGCCTGGACTCGTGTATCCACGTGAAGGAAAGTAGAAACTTGGTTTTACGTGTATTATCTCGCAGGCGATCTTATTATTTGGGCTCAAAAATAATCTCAATTTCCGCTATTCACTCAAAATGGTTCAAGGTGTTTTTGAGCCTCGCGTCAAGTGAACATAATAGAAGTCTCGCGCGTTCACGATTGGTTCTGCCGAAAGGGGATGTAGAGCCATCACACATGTCTAATGCCGAAAGGTTTCGGCCTTCTGCATATGCATCGCACACATCGTTCTGTCCAAGAAGCTCAGACGACATGCTTTCCCTGGAGTCGCTTTATTGGGATCGTGACCATATCATATTTATACAGCGCGGAAGTTCTCTGGGGCGCACTACTACTCAGCTGAGCAGCCTTCTTGCAGTTCCCCTGACATCCTTGGTTTCGACATCATGTCAGCCGAGAGTGTGGAGGGTAAGCTTTCAAATGCGTCTTCCACTCCTGTTGTGGTGGGTAATGAAGAGAAGATCATTTATGTACACTCTCCCATTACGTTCTACCAGCGCGCGTCGTTCACCGCTGACAGGTCGAGTTTGAAGACGGGGATTCACGAGATCCTCAGAATTACTCTCTCCTCAAAAAATGGGCCATCACTTTGACGACCTGCTGCTTCACCGGAATAACAGGTAGTTTACCCAATTTTCATGACATTTCACTCCGCGCGCTCACGATACCGTTCAGCGGCTGCTTCATCCTCATTTTCCATTAGTACACCGTCCTTGACACAAGATTTGCATTGTACCGAGTTGCAGGCAGCGCTAGGCCTCGGTCTCTACGCTATTGGATTCGGAGTTGTTCCGCTGGTCACCTCATCGTTCAGCGAGGTTCGCTGTCATTATATCCTTTTCATTCACTGCTCATGTTCTTCTAGGAAGTTGGTAGAAGGCCTGTATATATTTTTTCATCCGTCATGTTCACTCTCACCCAGGTTATGGTTGCACTGTGAGACTCATACCCCCGATCACCCACACACTGTTCATAACGTCTTGTACACAGGGCACCAAACATTAGAGCGGTGCTTGCGGGACGCGCTCTCGGAGGCATATTTGGCTCTACGGGGGCTTCCCTAGTTGGTGGTAGTATCGCGGATATCTGGAAGCCTCAGGAGTAAGTGCCGTTTGGACCACGTCTCTTCCCACTCTCATTTTACGTAGGCGAGGCCTGCCGATGACCATGTTCGCTTTTACATCGCTGTTTTCGATGGGGCTCGGATCCGTTATCGGTGGCGTGATTCAATCCAGTCCCTCTCTTGGCTGGCGTTGGGTCCAATGGATACATGTCATGTAAGGCAATGTTTTCCCCCCATTTCATCAGCCCAACAACATGCTTTTAACAGGTTTTCGGGTCTATTCATCATTCTTGTGTCGCTGGTGATGAGCGAAACGCGTTCCTCTATTATCCTTATTCAGATTGCACGGTCCCAACGTAAAGTCGCCGGGAACAGCATCTATAAAGCGAAAGCGGAGATCGATAAGGAGGGCCTGTGGGGCCTTATCAAGACATCTTGCACTCGGCCATTATGTGTGTCGTACATGCTTCGTTCCACCCCACAGAGCTGATCTTCATATTTGTAATGTTAGATTTTTTGCTTACTGAACCTATCGTACAAAGCATCAGTGTGAGTTCCTCTTGGCGTTGCATTCTCCGCATTTCGATCGACATCCTTGGCTGCAGGTATGGTGTGGTTTCATTTGGGGCGTGGTTTATTGCCTGCTGGAGTATGTGACCTGCCTACAATTCGGAGATCTATCGACTTATTCGGCGTTTAGAGCAGTGACTCCCATGTTTGAAACGATTTATGGCTTCAATGTTCAGCAGACTGGATATGTGTATGTAACATCGAGGTGAGTCGAGCCCTCTGGCAGATTCGGAATGACACTCACACCACATAAGCATCGGTGCCATCATCGGATGCCTCGCCAACCTGTATCAAGATAAACTCTACAGGTGGGGGTTTCTGGGCGTGTTTCAAGTATAACTAAAGACAATGGCTATACTATAACCAGGAGACACTTTCCTGAGAAGCAACAAGAAGCGCGGCTGTATCTTGTACGCGTCGCCGCGCTGTGTCTTCCGATTGGCATGTTTATCTTTGCCTGGACGGCATCACCAAATATACACTGGATTGTACCCATCGTCGGACTGACGGTCAGCTGCGATTCTTTCTTTACCCTTCCCTCGAACATCTCCCTTATTATGTCATGAAGTTGTTCATGAGCGCGGTCATGATCATCTTCCAAGTGGCGTTCCTGTATCTCGCAGACTGGTACGATCTCTCCTAAGGATCGTTTCTCCTCGATTGACCTCGACCAGTTACAACACATATGCATCTTCTGCCCAAGCGGGGCAGACTTTATTCCGTATGTCATTCAAACTCGGTCGACTGAACTTGTATCCTCATTTCGGACTCATCGGCAAGGAAACACGATGGCCTTGGCATTTCCGCTCTTCACCCAACAAATGTTTGCCACATTGACGTACAAATGGGCGCTCACGCTCTTCGCAATGCTCTCTCTCTTGATGGCTCCTACGCCGTTCGTACGTCCCCCTCCCTACACCCCCCAATTGTGTTTATGATTAGTTGGGCGTAGACGGACGTAAACTGATTCTTGTGGATGACATTATAGGTTTTGTTCTTTTATGGGTCCAAGATTCGTGCGCGCAGTATCGCCTCCCAAAAGATCTTGGCTGCAGATGCGCACACGCCACGCACGTCCTCTTCCGAGTCGTCGTCGTCATCACATCCAGGATTGGACAAGGTTTGAAAGTCGGAATTAATCCCCGACAAAGTCGTCGTCGTCGCGTGTGAGTATGCATATGGATATGCAATGTTGCATTGGGGGGTGGGGGGGTGTATGTGGGTCTCGCCTCTGCTGGTTCCAGGGTGTCGGGTACATTTAGGAGTATGCCGTTAGTTCAGTTTATTCTCCATGGAGCTACTGGAAGACCGGTGGGGACTAATATAATTCGCATTGCGTCAAATAGAATACATGCTTCCTTCTATTGTTGGTTTCCGTCGACGTGGTGTTATATATCATACAGGAGGTATCAAACATTTACGTGGTACATTGGAGAAGAGAAATCCCCCTAATCCGATGACAATGATATCACCTCGAGATCTAAATTCCGCACGTTCGCCTGCTTTGAAGGCCCCCTGGGTGGCAAGCTCACTTTCCGCTTCTTCGACGTCCCTGTCGAGGGCCGCAGTGAATACTCCCAGTCTCCACCCCCACTCCCATCCTCACTGCTCTCTGCATCCGAAGGCGGCGCCTCGTCGATCATGCGTATCGCATTCGTGAAATCCTCCCCTCCGTCGTCGATGTCGTCCACCAGCTCATCGATCTCTTCCTCCTCGCCATCTTCTGAAGCCTCGAGGTATCCGTACGGACGTTTCTTTGTCGCGAGTGCGGTGTCCTGCGTGTGCGGCGTGTGTGGCTGGTGCGACGGTCCGGCCACCCCTGGCACCCCTGTATCGTCGACCTCGATCTTGGCCTTGACCGCATCTGCGCGGTTGGTCTGCGCCGGCTGCCTCCGCTTCTTACTAGCGGTCCCATCCGTCGCGGTGGATCTTCGCTGGTGCCGTCTGAAGGAGCAATGGATCCGCGGACCCTTGCCAGCCAGTATATCGACGCGGGTGAATCGAGTAAGTCGAAGGGCAAGCTCTCCTGGTATGATGTACACGTTGACAGTGTATGCAGTGGATGAGAACGCCTCCCCAAGGTATCGTGAGACGAGTAAATGCACGATGAGGGATTCGAGGTCCTAGAAAACGTCGAAACCACCGCGCGATCGTCGTCAGTTTCGGACAGGAGGGACGGCGAAAAGAAACAAAAAGCGTGGTACGGCTCATGGTAGAGCACATGTCCGAAGAAGCGAAAATTAAAAAGGCAAAGTGATGACATACGTCTTTTGGTAGTACGACTGTCCCTCCAGCGATGGCGTCGTAATCCAAGCGAACCTTTTCACTGCTCTTCTTCCGCTTACCCCCGGCTTCAAACAAACCTCCCGCTGCCCCTCTCGCCAAATCCCTCAATCCGTTAATCGTTTGTCTCCCTCCTTCGGTATTAATAGCCTGGACGATCTTGAGAAGCTGCCATGCCTCAAGCGTGACGTCTTTGTAAAACACCGTGCCCACAGGACGCGTGCAATTGTCACAATGTCCGCATTTATCCATCGCACTCGACTCTTCAGTCGTCCATGAGGCCATGGAAAGATCAGAGGAGGCCGAGAAGTATCTAAAATAGGAGTTATGAATTATTTAGAATATGATCAATGTGTTGGATGCATGTGGGTGGGGAGGAGACACACTTGGCAAACAAGAGCTTGCGGCATTCCTGCATGTCCTGCGCAAAGAGTAGCATGTCGTGTACTGCGATGTTGACGGCTCAGTGAGGTGGCGTGGAAGAAGCGAGGTGATACGCACACTTTGCTTGTCCATCTGTGTCCGAACATGTTATGGCTGACTGGCGTGTGGCATCCTGAGGTCTGTAGTAGAGAATGCAATCTGCATCTCCACCGTCTCTTCCAGCCCTCCCCGATTCTTGGTAATAACCATCCAGGGATTTCTGGGAAATTAAGCTCTCCGTCAAATGATGCGGATGGCAAGGGTTGGGAAGACTCAAGAGGGTACCACTCACAGATATCTATATTCATCAGGACTCAAACGACCACTGGAAAGATGGACATCTCCTTACCGTATGATGCAATACGAAGCGTACGTTCCCTTTATCAATACCCAGTCCAAACGCTGTTGGACAAATCCATGTATACATGATTTGGGGTAAAACGGCGCAAAAAAGGCTTACCGATCGTCGCACAAACAACCTGAACAGAACCCTCTCTCCATTGTCTGTGAAGCCCCTCCTTCTGAGCATCGGGTACGTCTGCGTGATACACGCCAGTTCTGATTCGACCTTTACTTTCTCCTTGCAAGCTAGTCGCGACCGTCTCCGCGTCCTGTCGTCTGTTCGAGAAAACGCTCGCTAGTACGTGAGTCAGATCGACATACCTTCTTCGAGAGGCAATAAATGATCCCGCTATCGTTCTTGTGTTTCTGCAAGATGTACTCAGACATGATGCTGATCATTTCTTTTGCAGACGAGGGTTTGAGAACCACTGCATAGTGTAGATTCTTTCTATACAGCGGTGCGGAGAAATAGATCGTTCCTTCTCGGGGAGCGGCTGCACGAACAGGTAGGTCCCGTCACTGCAATGATTCCTATCGCACCCTTACCTTTTCCATCCACAATGGGTTTCATGTGGAGAATCTTAAGAATGTCTTGAAGGACCTTCGGCGGACACGTGGCGGACAGCGCAAGGATGGGTACGTGCGGGAAAAATTGTCGCAGGACACCGAGTTTTTTGTAGTCAGGCCTAGTGTGCGTTTGCAATTAACGCATTCTTTTTCCGACTTGGATGGCTATACCTGAAATCATGGCCAAGCTGGGAGACACAGTGAGCCTCGTCAATGACGATACGGGCTGAAATGCCTCGGTCAACTCAAAAGTTCGTTTCTGTAGACGGAACGACATTCCTAGCGTGCCGTTCTCCACGAGTTTGCGCAAAAGGGACATAAATCCCTTACTCTTCGCAATTTTCTCAGGCTACAGATGGTGGTAGTCATAGGCGTCTATCCCGTCAGAGAAAGACGTACGGTAACATAGCATAACTTTATCTCCTTTTGTTGAACTCCTCCTCGTGAAGATGTCATTGCGGTTAACCGTTGCTGAACCTCATTCGCTTGTGTCCTGGAGGTTCCGCCAGTCAACATGACAGCATCGACTTACCATGCCATCGTGAGCGCAATTGTTGAGTAAAGACTACATACTTACCACCGGCTTCCCTAAGATGCAGAATCTGGTCTGTTATCAACGAAATGAGGGGTGAGATAACCAGAGTACATCCGGGCATGAGTAAGGCTGGGAGCTGATACGTCAACGATTTGCCACCGCCTTTCAAAGGAATAAGAACTAAGACGACCTCCACTGTAGATGGGAGAGTGACAAACCTGTTGGCATCACGCAAACGACATCGCGACCGTCCATGTTGGCATTGCAAACCCTAGGTCACCTCAACGACGTGCAGAATCAAAGTAATACCATACTGCTCACCCTTGCTGGCAAAGTCGAAAGCTGGTGATTCCAAACACCTTCTTCATCGTACCCCTTAATTGAGGATCCCAGTCGAATTCTATGGTATAGTCGATCGTTCCACTCGCTCTGGCTTTTCCCTTGCCGTTGGTGGTCACGTTTCCAGTAGACTCTGCGTTAGAAATCGTCTTATTCTGTCGCATTATTTCTTGCTTCTCTCGGAGTAGGGTTTGACGCAGAACGTTTAGTTGTTCTATTTGTTCATCGACCCCCTTGATCTCTGATTCGAGAGCGGACAAACGGGCATTCATCTCGTGTTTTCGAACATAGGAGGGTTGTCCCAATTCTTTGGGTGGCTCGGCAATACCCAAGTCTTTATGATAGTCATGTCGAGACATCTCGAGGATGGCTTCCATCTGATGTCAGGGTTGCACATCATGACATGAGCACGGATTTAAGTGAGCGAAGGATGCTCACGTCGTCAGAGCCAGCATGATCAGAGTCGTATCCACTCAACATGTTTACCTCTTTGCCCCGCAATTCAGTCTCCGTGTCCTCCACAAAATTACAGGTGATGGTCGTGACAACACGTGTGAACGGGACGGCAATGACGCGACGCGTCTATTTGGGGATGTTTGGGTCCGTCTGACTTAAGTGCTTCAATATCCGTGAATTTCGGACTTGCGAGCCAATATGTTGCTTGGAACTACATCTGAAGCGCTTCTACCAAACGTTAAGCGTCGATCTGATTAGAGATTTTTAGTTCATCTCATCCTTGTCTACTCGCTGCCCTGTTTGGTCAGAGCCAAGGTACGTACGTAGGCGCTCTACAGTCGTTTCCAACTTGGTGTTTGACTTCCTCCGAGGTCGAATTCACATTCAAGGACTTGATGTAAAGTTGTCTGGATGTGGTCAGGCTCCGATTCAGAGCCAAGGTAGGGGCTCTACAGACGTTTCCGTCGCGAAATGTTTGACTTGCCAGACCTCGAATACGAATTCAGGGACATGTCGAAAACAGACCAGCGCGAATGCCTCGCCCGCGACAAGCGAACACGCAGTGACCTACCCCCGTTGACTAGGATCCTTTATCACCACACCAACCTCATGATTCCCAGTGCTTCCCTCTTACTTGCCAGAGCTGTAACTATTTCTACATTTGATCAATCTCCGTCTCAACACCTGAATCGGCCCTATTGGCGGACGACAATGAAAATGATGACGAATCGATCACGACTCGATGATGCTAGAACAACTGTCTTCTGATCTCGAAGTTTTAGATCTGGTTTGGGGAGACATGATGAATTGTTTGATTTCTCGGACAGTGAGTTACTCACAAAACAACTACGATGTCTCTCGATGAGCAGTGAGAGTTACATGAATTGATGGACATGGATGCCTAAGGAGAGGCAAATGAGAGATATATAATCGATTATCCTACATATGCTTATCACTCTCACTGGGCTCAGAATTATTATAATGTACTTTCCAAGTATGTGATCTTCAAAGACCGAACAACCCATCATACCATCATACTCACAGCCTGATCCTGGGAACGCCATCCGTCACGTTCACGGCCCATATGCAGTGGCTTTGTGGCTTTCCACCTTCTGTGGCTTTTCAAACACTGAAAGTGATATGAGGCAGATTCCCATGGGCTGTGCCGTCACGAGCGCGAATGTCGCGTAATACAACCCGAAGCACGACTTCCTCTTCAGGAACTTTAGATACGCCATTTGCTTAGCTGAATCGCGAGGAGCCTAGTTTCCTCGGGTGAGAACATCTTTTATGGAAAGTATCGTCGAGCGAGCATGTAAGTTGCCTTGTACCACTTTTCCCAAGACGTACTTAACGGTCTCTTCAAAGCAAATGCTATCGCGCGATGGAAACACTGGCTTGTTCCACAAACTCAACCTCGTCGACCAGACCCGTTACAAGGCGAATACCAACTCCTCCCCATGCCCGCCGAATCATCCTCCAAAATAAGAGAACCAGAGGAAGCTGGTAGTTCTTCGTCCATCAATCGCGTGTATTCCTCGACGCAGCAAACTCGCCCATTGATCATTCTTGACTCTCCAGCGTCGTTTGTCAAAAGTCTATACGCGCGTTTCCTCAGTCTTTGGACGCCGTCTTTTATGTATGCCCTTCTCGGTGGGCAACTATTGAGTCTCGGCGTCACGTGCTCGTCCGTCACGACGACTGAGCTAGTTGAGCGGCATTGGATCTTGCCCAGTACCCAAACATTCTTCACGTGAGTTGTACATCTTCTGTGATCATGTGCGCTATCACATTTTCTTGGTATCATAGTTATCTCTCCGTCTTTGTTGTGTATACACCTTATACTATTCATCGATGTGAGTACCGGCCTCCAAACCACTCTCATTTGCTCACCTCTCCAGATGGACTGGGCGGTTGGGGAAAGCTCATAATGCGGGATGGATGGAAATGTGGGTCGTCCGGCTATAGGTTTAATTCTTGTTCTTCCTCACACCCTCCCGTTCCAGACTTTCTCTTAGCCTTTTGTGATGCACAAGGAAACTTTCTTGCTGTCAAGGTACGTGGTGCACATCTAGCCTGTCTCCATCCTCCGAAACTTGACATTTTTATTGGGGGAAAGGCATTTGGCTACACCGACCTTTTGTCGTGTATGTTGCTAGACGCGTGAGATGCTTGTCTATGATTGTGTTTCGTTGCCAACCTCTTTGGCAGATGGGCTATCCCGGTATGCCTGTTTTTTAGTTGGATATATATGAGAACAAAGTACCACTGGACGCAAGTATTGGTAGGTCTCGGTATGCTTCGCTTGGCGATGTTTTGGGTCGACTCGATCCTCCAGGGTGTCGTGATATCCATCGCTGGGCTCTGCCTCCTCGTCGTGTCCGACTTGGCCACTGGTAAAGATGGACATGCTGAGAGCCGTGGCTTCGGAGACGCCTTGATGGTCGTGGCCGCAACGCTCTTTGGTATTTGTATGTACTCGGATGAATATAACATGAACCAGGTATGCTCACTCTTGACACAGCGAACGCGACAGAAGAGTTCTTTGTGAGACGCTCACCGCTCTATGAGGTGCGTACACCATCCAACATTTCCGTGATCCTGTTTGCACGTGAATCCCAGGTCGTTGGACAACTCGGTATGTGGGGCACCCTCGTGAGCGGCATCCAAGCCTTCGTTTTGGAACGAGATTTGGTTGCGGCTGCTCCGTGGGACAGTGCGACGAGTGGGTGGACCCAAACTTTGCGTTGCAACACACTGACCCGATCGTAGTTGGCCTCTTGCTCATATATACGCTATGTAAGCCCTCTCTTGCGCGCGAGGGATGGGCGAAAACTGACGAGGTGACAGCCGTGTTCATGTTTTTCTCCCTGGCGCCGTGGCTCTACCGCACCGCATCGTCTTCCTACTTTAACATGTCCCTACTTACCAGCGACTTTTATGGGCTTATTTTCGGTATGTCGTCTCACTCACCCTTGGACATGAATGCTGATCTAGACGGACAAGGTCTCTTCCTCTTTGTACGTACCTTGTTTAACATCCTGGGCTTGCCCGAGCGCCTCTGACGCCACTTTTTTCATCGACACCATTACTCCCCATATTGGTTATACTTTCCTGCGTTCGTAGTGGTCATGTCAGGCCTGGTTGTATATTTTTGGCACGCTACCCGTATGTCGTATCCATGAATTCCTCGTCGTCGGCATCTAAATTGATCTTTGCAGCTGAAGAACAAGGGGAATCAGATGTCCGGGTACCTTCGTACGTATTGCATCGAGGTGACGTAGAGGATATAGAAAGTTAGAACCACGTCGCTGTCTCGTTTGTCGTCTCCATCGCCCCCGTTCGCGCCTTGACGTTTTGCTTTCATTCGGGCCAAAGGGGGGGGGAACCTCATGTAGCGTCGATGAGTTCAATAACAGCCATGAGGGTGCTACGAAAACGAGTGTGTTGTCGGGCCATCTTCAATCTCCCCTTCGTTATCCGTCCATCGGGACCCCACCTGGCTAAGTTGCCGGAAGGAGCAAGTGCGACGAGGTCGTTCGCGCCCGGATCCGTTATTGAACGAGAGTGTATACCTCGTATGGGATAACCCGTCTGCGTAAATTTGGTTTGATGTCACAGACCCGTTTGGAAGAGTGTCGTCGCGCAGCGTTTGTTCCCGAAGCTTGTAAGGAAAATCGAGAGTGGGGGTGGCGTATGTTTTTTTTTTCCTGCGAACCAAAAAAAGAGAAGTCTAAACCCCTCATGAGCACCGCATATACGCGCATTTATTGTTGTTCTGAATTCATGCGTGGGTTCGTATTCATATGCGTTGTTTCTGTTGGGACCCGAAAGAGATGAATGGAGGGCGACTACGACATGAGGAAAAGACGACAAGGATGGTGGGACTACGACGAAGGTTTATATACCTGAGGAGAGTGGAATGCTATCTACAAACAATGACGAACGATGACGTAGGTCGTTCAAGTTACTCATGTGCGCCAACAGTTTCTCGTTCGTGACGATCACCGAAGACCCCACGTTCGATGTACTAGGACTTGAAAGGGACCCAGAAAAAGTGACCGTCCATCTCTTGTTCCACAGTGGGACGCGTAAAAGGGGGGAGGGGAGGTGCAGGGGTACCGAGCGGCTGACACCCCTAACAGTCATAGGCTGGTAATGTACCGCTGACCAAGCGAGCATAGAACTTACAAGTGAGACCACGAATATATATATATATTTAATTCTAGTACTAATCTGGTAAAATCACCACTCATACCTCGGACATCCACCCTACAAGATTGGAAATTCATCCATCGAAGTTGAAAACTACATCCACAAGATAATAAAACACGCATAGAACCTCAACCATATCATTCTCTCCCGCCGATTCGGTCGTTCTCACTTACTGTCCAAACGGAAAAAGCTGTGTACAAGTCGGGTCTTGCAGCGTCTGGTACAACGTGACCAAGTTGGCCTTGATCGCCGTCTCGAGATCCGAAGTCGGATTGGGGTACAGCTGAGCTGTCAAGTTGGCCTGCCTCTGGTACGCGTAGCACACCTGAGAAAGAAGAAAAAAAATCAGCACGGAGGTGTGCTGGAACCAAGAAAAGAATCCGACGTACGGTCGCAGGGTCTGCTGGATTCGGCACAAAGTTGCCCACGCCTTCGTTGCTACCCGGCGGTACACCGATCAAGTTGAATACCTCGCCAATCACGGTGCCGGTCTCGACAAAGCCGTATGGGCCCTGACGACGATAGAACCCCTCGGGGTACTTGTGCAGCTGGAAGAAACTCCGGGCGTCGTCCAACGTAGCGTTGATCGTCGTGTTCACCGTCTGGTTGCTC
>JBBPRS010000288.1:0-27382 GCA_038093155.1 Boletus huronensis | reverse complement strand
GGGGTCAGAGGTGTGTGCGTGCGGGATGAAGGGGGGGGGACGACGACGGACGGGGGTGTGCGTGGCGGGTGCGTCGGTGGGGGGTTTCTTTCTTGTCGCGCCCTTTGGAGGCCTGTGCGAGGGTCGGTGAGTGGATCTGCGAGGAGGAGGAGGAGGAGGGCAGTGTCTGACATGGCTGTACACGTTTCGAGGGCGATCGTTCGGGTTTGCAAATTTCCAAACGTTCACTCATGCACTCGTCCTTTCGACTGCTGGGAGAACTCGAGTCGTCGTCGTCGTCGTCGTCGGCGTCGGCGTCGTCTCCCCCCCGCTGCGCACTCCGCGGCTCGCTCGATCCTGCCACCGGCATCTTTCACAAGGCGCCAGAACATGCGCGCATACGAACCGCACAGGCGTGCGACAAGTGTAGAGCGAGGAAAGCAAAGGTGCGCATGTACCACTCTCTCTTTCTCTCTTTGATTTTTTTTTCTCACTCACTCACTCAGTGCAGTGGGGACCATCCCGTCTGCGAACGATGTCGCGTTCGGGGGTTGAGTTGCCATTATGCGCCCGAGCGACGTGCCCGTCGATGGAGCAAGGCTAGGGCGGAGGAGCAGGAGGAGGACGCGGCGGTGCTGGATAGGAGCACCGGTCGATCTGATACCTCCCAATATGCACGAGTGCGATCCACGTCGTCCTGCAATGGCGATGCGGATTGTCTCACGGGCGAGGACGGGGACGGGGACGGGGACGGTGGGAGCACAGCTCCGCGGGCGCGTTCGAGATGCGCGACGATCGCCTCTACCGAGGTTCGGTCCCCAGACGAACTTGCCCGGATCCAGTCCGACCCGTCTTTTTCACACCAGCTGCTCGACCTGCCGCGGCCACGAAAAGGGCACGGTCACCCAGTCTCGGGCTCTGGCATCGCACGCCGTGGGCTCGAATCGACAGAAGGGTCGATGGGGACGTTGGCTGAGCTCGAGCTCGGCACGGCTTGCTTCGAGGAGAACGCGTTGGCGCTGTGTTTCGATCCCTATTCCGGTGAGGCGTCTGCGCTTCTCGACTCCGCTCTCATGCCCGGCGACGACGTGTCGGACCATCCCGACGGCGTACCCATGCTGTTCCATCATCCCCATCGATCGGGATCTTTAGACCTGGGCACGACGCCAAACGACGAAACACCCTCTCTCTTTTGCCCGAGCGGGGATGCAGAATCCCCCGGCTGGTGAGCATTCTTCCCGTCGACGCGCACTTGATGCATAACACGTGTGGCCGTTGCTCACGCTGTCTGTCGTACAGGACACCCTCGACGTCGTCGTCTGCTTCCCCCGTTCTCAAGCGAACGAGCTCGGACGATTTACCGACGACGCCGACGAACAGCGATCCAAGTTCGCCGTTTGCGCTCGCCTCTCTTTCCCCGCACCTCGGACCATTTGTGAGCGATCTCAACGCTTATCCGCTCATCACGGACGACATGTGGGCCATGGACATGGGAACGGACGGACAGCACTATCACTATCACCACCACCACCACCACCACGGCGGCGGGATGTCGACCGAGTACGTGGGATGGCGCGAGGTCAAGGACGGAGCACGCTCGTTTCGAGAAGATTTGGGCTTGTTCGTCGACATGGATGCCATTTTTTGATTATCTTTTTTTGGACAGCCCCTGTGCACCTTTCCCCCCCCGGTTGTGATGAGCCAAGGGCTTTTTAAAACTTTTTTTTATTTTTATTCTTTTGCTGTAACAATGTTGTTCTGTTCGGACGCGTACCTGGCTTTGGTTTCGTGAAGGACTTGTCCGGTTTTGTTGAATGTTGTCACTGTATCACCCTAGCGTGATTGTGTATCAGGAAATCCTTGCGTTCATGAATATGCATTTGTTACCGACTGCCATGCATCAAGACCCGGTCCCGTCGACCAACACCACCACGTTGCCCGAGTCTCTGCTGACGTCCCAATTCAAAGGAGGGTGGCCGCCGACAAACGGACAATATCAGCATCTGGCTGATTGACGAGCTCGATTTGCCGGGCCTTTTCGATCACGGAGGGGTCGTGTTGGATCAGCAGCTCGTTTCAATAACGCTGCCTCGAACCGAGGGGAGGTCGATTTCTTTCGTTGCCGAGTCCCGACTACCGATCCGCTGGCCTCGTGATCTGCGCTTCTTTGACGCGAGTTCTGCATTTACGGACGGTCAGTCAAAGTCTGGTGTGCGTCGTTGTCTTTTCTGCCGTTATTGGTACTCCCGTGCAATTCGACCTTTTTGGGGGAAGTACTTTGTTGTGATCTCGATCTCGTCGAGAAGGGCCTACATACCGACGAACGATCCAAAGTCATGACAACTCCGTTCTTTGCAATTGGCAGGTTTTGGACAATGTCAAAAACATATACGAGTTTGTTGAAAGCTGCCGAGGTTTTTTTCACGGAGTCGTCGTGATCAGTGTGCATGTGGGTCAAATTTATCGCATTGTACCGCAGCGTCAGGAGAACAATAAGACATCGTCCGTTGTGTTTTGCGCAATGTGCTGGTTCGGGAAACGCCGAGTGGTCCTTATTGTCGACGTTGTTGACTTGACAGGGACAATGACACGGGTCGCCAAGGCAAGATCGCGACGACGGGACGGACGAGATATAAAAGACTGCCAATTCTCCGTCTCCCTCCTTTGACGTCTGTCGCTGTCCTCGCTAATACTCGTCCCTCGGGCTCTGCCAATCTTTTTTTTCCATTCAAGTCCTTGTCGGGTCACATCTCACCTCGCTGCGCGAGTCTCCGACGTTCTGCTCGATCACCACCATGATCTCGTCCACGCTTCTCTCTCTCCTCCTTCCCGCTCTCGTCTCAGCCCACGGTTACGTCAACAAGGTCACCATCGACGGCACGGTTTACCAGGGCAATTCTGTTGGGACGACCGCGACGATCAGCTCTGTCGTTCGTCAGGTCAACACGAATAGCCCCGTCAAGGGTGCGACCAACCCCGACATCAACTGCGGTGCGAGTGCCCAGCTGGCCGCGGACGTTGCCAATGCCAACCCCGGCAGCACCGTCCAGATTTACTGGACCGGTGGCACCACCGGCACCTCCCCCGTGAGTGATGTTCTCATTCAATGACTGGCACGCCCAGGGACGCTGCGTACTCATCTATCTATTCACAGTGGCCACACAACACGGGTCCGCTCATGCACTATATGGCTCTGTGCCAGGGTTCCTGCGCGACTTACAATTCGAGCGGTGCCCAGTGGTTCAAAATCTCGGAGCAAGGCCTCCAACCCGGTAACACTACCTGGTTCCAAGCACAACTTCGTAAGGGCGTCTTCCCTCTTGCGAAAGCAACGCTAACGCACGTTTCTAGAGTCAGGTTCACCAGCGACGGTCACCATCCCCAGCACCCTCGCTCCAGGCAACTATTTGCTTCGTTCTGAAATCATCGCGCTCCAACTTGCCATGACCTCGGGCGGTGCAGAGTTTTATCCTGCCTGCATTCAATTGTCTGTCGGTGGCTCTCAGACCGGCCAGCCTTCGAGCAGCGAAGAAGTCACCTTCCCCGGTGGCTACTCGGATACCGATCCGGGTATCTTGACTCCCAACGTGAGTCCAGTGCGGTATGCGTTTTGCCCACGTCGTTGACGAGTCTCCCAGATCTACAACCCTCCTATCACATACGTTTTCCCTGGCCCGCCCGTCGCCTCGTTCGCATCGGGCGGTTCGGGCGCTGGCTCCTCGACTGGTTCGGGATCTTCCTCCGCCCCCGCGGTTCCTTCCCCTTCATCCGCAACTTCATCCGCTTCTTCCGTGCCCTCTGCGCCTGTGAATGCCGGAAGTAATCCGCCTTCATCAGTTTCCTCCACCACCCCCTCACCCACCTCGAGCGGGGGATCAGGATCGACGTGCATGCGCCGGAAGCGGTCCGAAGTCACCGTGGAAGGGAAACGGATGCACAGACGTCGCTATCGTACCTCACACTAATCGTCATAACCGACGGCGTTGTGCCCTCTCTTCACTTTCTCTCTCAGGGGGCTTGACGGTTCCCTAACGCTGACGTTGTACCTCTGGAAGGGTGCGGATTGTGAATGATATGATAATAATGAGTAATCAGTCGAGGGGTATGTTATGCCATGCCTTGTCGTCGGGCTTGACGCTCGCACGAGTCTCGCATCGCGCTGTATGAGTAGACGCATTGTGTAGCTGTAGTGCATGATCACGTCGTTCGTTCGTTTGTATAGTCCACCGTCAATGGCATGTCCATTTTTGAATCGTATCCATACATTCGATCGGTCGTCCTGCCGTGTGTTCAAAGTGGGGCCCAGCAAGTACGTTCCTGACGAGGTGGGTCAATGATTCAAATAAGATTGCGGACTCGGGGCAACACTCGCTCGTAGGTGGGTCAAGTCGTGTTTCGATAAGATTCCCCAACGTCCGAGGTTGAAGTGTGCCGTTCGTCATACACGGGAGAGCGATGAGCGGATTGACGGACCCGAGATCTGGCTCCGACTGTTGGAGGTACGCATGGCATGCGAACAAACTCTTCAAGTCGATGGCAGTCGTCGTATACAACATACCTGATATCCCCATGGGGAAACGTTAACGACCGACGCGGCTAAATTCTAATTCTAATTTGCCCCCTCGAGTCGATTTTTTTTTAAAAAACGTTGCATTCTCCTTTCGAGCTTTCAAGAATGCGATGCTATGACCTGCTCAAAGAGAGGTTTTGATGACTCTTTGATGATGGTGCGCCGGTACGATGTTTCGTCGCGTTCTGCTGAGACGATTGGCTGGTGCGTCGTGTACGTTCGGTGAACGGATGGCGGTACATATGAGCTGCGTATCGCTCGACGCTTATTTCACTCTGTGGCGCTGTGGATGCCATGACCTCAGACCAGTCCTGTTGCTCCTGTCCAGCGACCCTCCAGATGGTCGGGCGCTACACGACGAGATCCTGAAGTTAGAGGCGCAGATAAATGCACGCTTTGATCACGGCTTCAGCAGCAGCAAGAGACTATGAACAGTATGGGCAGAGAGTGCGCGTTTGCTCATCGACGCATAGGCTTTATCTACGACCAATGAAACGCTACAACTTCGCTTCTTTGAAAGGTACACTTGGGGCCCCAACGGGTTCATCCCAGACGCTTACCCAAACGAACGCGACGCATTGTTCACGGCTACTGGTGAGTTGTTGTAGACAACGAGGTGTTTGTTTTAACCTGGTGAATGATCGTGCAGCACAACAATGTATTGCATTGTCCCAGTATCTGGGACTCCAGCCGCTCCCTGATGACGCTTCCATCCGCTTCCGGAGGGAACAGATAGGAATCTTTTTGGGTGTCGCGCCATACACTGCCATAGTCCCGTAAGGAACTCTGTCCGACAGTCACCAACGATCAGCCTGGATCGACTGTACTGAGGTGTCCATTTTATCCGCATGTTTGTAACACCAGATATTTGCTCAATTATCAATATTTTGCGTAGCCGTGGAATCTCAAGCGTAAGTTATAGTTTGGTCAAAAAGTACACGCTCGGGAGTTTATACCCAAATATCAGACTTGTGCTTGCTTGTTTCTCATTGTCTGCCTTGCGCCGCGATACAAGACAATTAACTCGAGGACCTTGGTGGCTTTCCGGATCGTCATGGTAAGTACAGTCCACGCACGCTTGAATCCAAGCGAGGCAGCCGCGGTACGAGTGCGGTAACCTTGTTGATCTCTTTTCCGGTGTGCGACAACGCCGTCTTTGTTCTGCATCCCCGAGAGCAACCTCGTCGTGTTTCTTTTACTCTCCGTATGAAAAACCCTTTTCCATTAACAATGGCTGTTCCAGAAGACTGGCGTGCGATTCATATAATCGGAGCATGAGACGCTCGCCCGCCTCGAGGCGGAACTAAACACACACGGGTTCGATCACGAATCAACGCTTTGATACCCGTATTGTACTGTCCTGCATCGTGCCGCTCCGCCGCGTCTGGTTGTAGAGAGCCGCGCCGTGCGGTATCCACCCCACATCCATGCGCAAACCAATGCCACAGCTATAAGTACATCCGTCCTTTCTTTACGTTGTCGTCTGAATTCCTTTGTCCTTTTTTTTTCGCCCCCTTTGTTATTCGTACACCTACTTAAGCGGCCCGTTGAACGAGCCCATCACTCGCTACGCCCACTCAAGATGACATACATTCTCTTCGTCCTCTTTGTCGTGGGTTTACTACCCATCGTCGTCTCAGCCCA
Organism: Boletus huronensis; assembly: GCA_038093155.1. Classification (NCBI taxonomy): domain Eukaryota; kingdom Fungi; phylum Basidiomycota; class Agaricomycetes; order Boletales; family Boletaceae; genus Boletus; species Boletus huronensis. Next base: position 21,189 of record JBBPRS010000288.1, on the reverse strand, counting down.
TGGGTATATCGGATCCGTGACCATTGATGGTCAGTCGTATCCCGGAAACCAGCCAGCTGGAACTACGAATCCGAGTATTGTCAGACAGGTCAGTCCTCGTCCTTGAATTGCTCGATTCTGTATGTGACATCGTTCGCGGAGTAGGTGTCAACGATCTCCCCCGTCAAAGGCGCAACTAATCCATCCATCAATTGTGGCATGAACGCGACCCTGGCTTCGAACGTTGCGAATGCGAATCCAGGGAGCCAGATCCTCGTTCACTGGGTTGGTGGTGCTACCGGCAGCTCGAATGTGTGTCCTCGGTTGATTTGTTCCACCCTTTCCATTGAGGCTCAGCTTTCTTGACAGTGGCCTCACAACGTCGGGCCTATCATGCATTACATGACGAAATGCAATGGCAATTGTTCCTCCTATGATTCTACCAATGCTGAGTGGTTCAAGATCTCGCAGCTTGGTGTTGAACCGGACAACACTACCTGGTATCAGACCAACATCAGTGCGTCACCATATATCTGACCTGGCCTTACCTGAGCCCTGGGTACTACTACAGTGCAGGGCATGCCTGCAAACGTGACCATTCCTGCCAGCATCGCTCCTGGTAACTACCTCCTCCGCTCCGAGATCATCTCCCTTCAGCTTGCCATGACCGTTGGCGGCGCGGAATTCTACCCAGGCTGCATCCAACTCAGCATCGGAGGCTCAGGCACTGGTGCAGCAACGAGCAGCGAAGAATGCACTTTTCCCGGCTGCTATTCAGACACTGACCCGGGAATTTATGATCCTAACGTGAGCCTTTCTTTCTACTTCTGTAAACGAAACCTGAAAGCAAGTGATAGGTTTACAACCCACCTTTGACCTACACCTTCCCTGGTCCCGTTGTGGCTGCCTTTGTTGGTAGTGGCGGAAGCCAAGGTGGCACTCAACCCTCTGGTTCTGTTGGTGGTTCTTCCGCCACACCGACAACAGGGTCGTCCTCACCCACAGCCTCGGCTTCAGGTGGTAAGTTTCATCCTTCCACTTATTTCTATTCCAGTTCTTTCGGACTTTTTTTTTCGTGTTTTTCCTTACCGAATGTGACAGTGCCCACTAACACTTCCTCTCCTTCCCCAACGGCCACAACCACGCCGACAACCGCTCTTTCTGCAACGCCATCGGGGAATTCGACTACTTCTAATCTAGGGGCAACCTGCTACGTGACCACCTCACAATTACTCGCCAAGCGTGGAGACTCGAAGAGGGGGATGCACAAACGCCGTCTGATTCGACGAGGCACCTGAGCGTCCCAAAGTCGTTTTTCGATGCATGACGTATGATCGAGCGATTCCTGGGTAGTATGTGAATGCTCGAGGCAGACTGGTGTGTTTGGCGGCTCTCAGGTCCTGTAGATTGTCGTGGCTCGATGCCATCGCCGGGGTCGAGAAGGTGATTCGGTTGGTCGCTGTGTGCTGAAGTGGGGCCAGTACCCACAAGCTGGACTGGCACCGTGACGGCGTTCCCAACACCATTTCGTGCAAGTCGCGAGGCGCGCCGCATGCCTGGCCATCTTGACTTCTTTCCCCACAAGTGTGAATCGTATGGTCTGCTGCATCTCGCGTCACCGTTCCTTTTGCTTGGTCGCTCGTTTTAAAATCGTTACGATTAACTTATGCTCTTGCTTCCACTCGCTTTTTGATCTCGCTCGTGTCGTACATCACTCTTTCATAGATCTGTCGCTCGTGTCTCGTCCTCACTGTACGTAGAAACTGTATCTGTATTGCTGTTATTGAATATCGTCACCGGATCTGCCGGGTGAGCAGAGACGGGCCGTGAGCTTCCTCGCGGTACTTCCGTGGTTCGTTTCCCAGCTCCCTGATGCATCCAGTGCGTTATCGGACACGCTGATCGAACGGCGTGTCGTAGAACCACTCCATGGCACTTCTCCTTGCAGTCGGTGTTGGGTTGGTGGCCTGGCCGCTGGTATCATACACCTACCCCACTTTGTTTTCTCACATCCCCTTTGGCATTCCACATGCACGCCTGCACGAGGACAACGTTATCACCCCGCAGCTCTCCACGTTTATCGAGGAAACGTTGGCGCTTGAAAACATCACTGGGCTGTCCGTCGCTGTCGTCCCTAAATATGCAGAAACCGAGTTCCACACCTGGGGATATCGGACGGAGGACGGAGATGAAGTGACTCCAGACGTGCGCCACCCCAACAGTCTCTGTCCGATTTCGAGATGCAGCGTTGACGCTGTCTTGCTGGAATTTTTTTTTTCAGACACTGTTCCACATGGCGTCGGTGTCCAAGGCGTTTTGTGCAACGGCACTGGGCCTCCTGATCGACGACTTTGCGAACGGCAGCAACGTTACCGTGCTCCCGTCTGGTTTGACCGAGTTAACTTGGCATACGCGACTGAGGGACCTGTTACCCGACTGGCAGCTCATGGACGAGTGGGCCTCGGAGAGAGCCAATCTGCGGGATATCCTCTCTCACGTGTCTGGGCTACCGCGGTGAGGTCTACTCTCCGTTGTTCGTTTGCATCCTCATTCGCACGACCATGTATCTATCTGCAGGCACGATGCTTCATACGGACCCTCGGATACCCCGCGGGAAGCGATCACGCGATTGAAATACCTAAGGCCGGCTTTTGAGCTACGAGAGCGACGGTCATACAACAATATCGTACGCCCGTGTTTTGCTGTTCCCGCACGTGACGACTGACTTGATGACGATCCGTCTAGATGTACATGGTCGCTGCTCATGTCATCGAGATGTATTCTGGCCAATCGTATACGTCTTTCGTGGAAGAACGCATCTTTGCACCGTTGGGAATGACGTCTTCGACGTTTTCGCCGACCAAAGCTGAGGCGTCTGGCAAGTTCACTCAAGGGTGGACGAAAGAAGGCCGCAGGGTGCCCGAGTGCTTTACCGAAGACACGGCTTTCGCGATGGCTGGGCCAGGAGGGGTCATATCGAATGCCGTTGACATGGTCTCTGCATACTTCTTTCGATGGATATGGCCTCTGCGCTCACCCAGATGCGTGTTGTAGGCCAAGTGGATCTCGACGTGGATCGGTGGAGGTGTTCACGACGATCAAACTGTGATCCCGCCATCTGTATATCAGAACGTATCGTGTTCGTATTCTGTATCCGCCGACCATCCAATTGATCCGGACCACTCGATCGTCGGATATGGGATGGGTTGGTTCCGTAGCTCATATCGCGGGCACGACGTGAGAGTTGGATATATCTTGGTCTATCATGTCCGATAATTAATGACACTACAGGTTGTCTATCACTCAGGGGCTCTTCCTGGGCTTTCTACACTCGTCTCCTTCCTACCGAGTGACGAGATTGGTATAACTCTATTCGTAAACGGTGAAAGTAAAGCTGCGCCGGTGATGTTGATTTTGAACCGCATCCTCGATTCGGCCTTGCATCTGACTGGCGCCCTGACTCCTACAAGGTTTGCGCCTTTCTCTGAGCATTTGCGCCGACTGACGCATGGTCCAGTTTACCCTCTAGCAACGTCACGGCGACGGATCCCGATGCTCAGAACTCTACGTCATCTTTATCTTTGGATGCCTTTGCTGGAACTTATGCTAATTCTGGTTACGGATCCTTTGCGCTGTGTGGCCCGTCTAGCACATCCTCGAATTGTGCCAAGGTCCAATCCGATTTCTCCATCGTCGATAGTGTACGAGGCAACCCAGGCCCATCCGGGGATTTACTCGCAGGATGGCCTCGCGTGTGGTCTTCGCACGTTCGTATGCGGCACCAGCAGGGTTCCGTCTTTCGAATCTATTTCACATCCCTATACCCAAACGGATATGGCAAGGACGCGACGCCGTTTGAAACGAGGGAGATCGGCACGACTGAAGGGTTGGCGGAATTCGTCGTCGAGGACGGCGAGGTGGTTGGGTTTGGGATGAGTGGTCTGGTTGGTCAGTTGACTGAGCGGGCACGCAGGCACGAGATGGTGCGGGATCGGGCTGAGGTGTGGTTCGATAAGGTTTGATGGTGGGATACATGCACTCGCGTTAGGGGCTGCGCTGTTGGTGTTAATATGTGGAGCCTCGTGGTGTAACAGGATTCGTGTGTTTGCTGCGATAAACTTGGTTGTGCGACCCTTGTACTATGACGTTGCTCCGTCGGCATGCAAAGTCCTTGTGATACCGACCGAGGCTGTGGTCCAATGTCCGACCAGCCTCGGTGACCAGCGCGGATGGTTTTTTTGTTAATGTACAGCGTAAACCGACACCGAGGTGCTTCGAGTTCCATTCTCTCCGATTGTCTTCATGATAGCAATTCTGCTGCGCCCCCGGATCAGACTGCGCTCCTGATCTCAATGAAGGACAATGGCGGAATTGGCGCGCCTCTTGTCTGATTGGCATACCAATGTAACAGACCTAATCGGTATATCCCAAGGTTGCGCTTTCAAGCAGTCTAGCGATGAAACACTCATGGGAGAAACGAGGCCCGCGAGTAGCGTCCCGCCGAAGTTTGAAACGGCAATCTGGCTCGCGAACGCGATAGGTCTTGGTGTGCTGGTTGGTGCTGTTTCCGCTTGCGACCGCGCATGATACGGCAGTCGGGGTGTGACAAGACGGTAGTATTTGTGCCACTGGCGGTGGATCTCGTGATGGTGGCGAGCTCATACCACGAGGCAGCCTCGAGGGCTCGTCACCACGTCACTCGTCAATGGGGAGGACTTTTCTTTCGAAGGCGCGCGAGTACCATCGAGGGTTGGTTTCATCCTCGACCTCGTCCTTTTTGCGATCCTGGTCTACTGAAAGTCAAGAAAACAAACCATCGGAACTGACTGAAGGAGACTATGATCCATTTCATCTTATCTAGAACGCGTGAGATTGCCACCGTCAGGTAACAGGCACGCACGGATCCCTAGACAACACGCTTTTTGTTCCACTGAATGCAGCCACACATACCACGCCCGCAAGGCACGCAAACGACGCCGTGATAAAGACTTGCAAGTTACCCGGGGTGAGAGAAACGGAATTATGGAAGACCGCACGGTAACCTCGTGAAGAAGCTTGATACCCCGCCTTGTCACCACCGTCGGACACTGCATCACCAACCTTGTCGTCTGTGCGCTGTGCGCAGGGTCTACCTTGCATGTGAATTTTCTTGTTTCTTTGTCTTCTTTCTTCGTGTCAGTCTTTTCCTCTGTTCGCGCCCTCTGCGTCGACTGATTTTTTTTTTAATAATATACAGGCTTGTCTTGGCATCCAATGCACTTACAGCTGTTATTCTGTGGCACCGCGTCCGTTCTAGTCCCGCTTCTTGCATTTCTGCCGCAGGTTCGCGCGCACGGTTATGTCGCACGAGTAACCATCGATGGAACTGCGTACGCCGGAAATGTGCCCAACGCCCAACCGACCCCGTCGATAGTTCGCCAGATAAATAACATCGCACCCGTCAAGGGTGCTTCCAATTCATCTTTAAACTGCGGTCTGGGCGCACAGAAAGCCACCCTCGTTGCGAACGCGAATCCCGGAAGTCAAGTACAATTTTTGTGGTTAGATGGCGATGGCACCAACGTGAGTCTTTCTTGCTCGGAGAGAGAGCGAGAGCGCGATGGATCTGAATGTCCGAGTCGCGTTTGCAGTGGCCACATAACATTGGTCCTATCATGACGTACATGGCTTCGTGCGTGAACACTACGTGCGATCAGTACGACTCTACCAACGCCGAGTGGTTCAAGATCGAGGAAACTGGCCTTGAACCAGGTAACATCACCTGGTACCAGCAGAACATCAGTACGTCTTGTCTGTTGCGGTTTGCCATACGTTCACATGTTCCCTGATCAGTGAACGGCAGTCCGGCAAACGTCACCATACCGTCCACTCTCCAAGGCGGACAATATCTCATCCGCCATGAGATCATCGCACTCCATCTCGCCACCACAGTGGGCGGTGCGGAGTTTTATCCGTCTTGCACGCAGGTAACGCCGCGTATTCGCACTCTTTCCTGATCAGACCTTCCAACACTTTGTTCTTTTATCGACAGGTCAACGTCGGCGGCTCGCAAGTCGGAGTGGCTTCAGCGAGCGAGGAGGTGACGTTCCCCGGAGGCTACTCGGACACCGACCCGGGGATTTATGATCCTACCGTCTTCGATACACCCATTCAGTATATCTTCCCGGGCCCTCCCGTCGCTTCTTTTATCTCGGGGACGTCCACGTCTGGTTCGTCTTCGAGCGCGGGATCCGCAAGCAGTGCGCCGACTTCAAGCTCGCCATCCGCTTCGCCGACGCTCACTTCCACGGGCTCTGGGACGTGCACGCTTCGCCAGCAAACGTTTGCAGTGAACAAGCGGAGGAGTATATCGCGCGTTGTGGCTTCGTGGATCAGATCGATTGGTTCTTGAACATGGGTGCTAGACGGTGACTATTTATGGTCTGATATGTATACTGCGTGGCGACGGCGCGCAAACGCCTCTGCGCCGTCTCTTCGTCATGTCCGGGGATTAGTAGGATTCTGAGGTGGCGACCGTGGGTGGCTGGAAAGGAAGACCAGGTTTATAAACAGTCAAGTTTTTCTGTACATTAGAAGTCCCAAATTGTACGAGTGTGTCCGTTTTATTTCCGCTGGCGAACGCCTACCGCGAGCTCGAGAGCAATGTGCGGGACGTCGAAACGAAATTGTTAAACCTCATCGCCACGATATGTTCGCATCCTCTCCGAGGTCAATGGCCGAGTCGTCATGCGGAAGCGGTGTATTAAATTCACCTAGCTACCTAGTTGCCCCTGCACCGTGACTGCGCCGGGTTTCGCCGTGGGCCCTAAAATGACGATCGTGAATACCATTACCGTCGGTTTTGACGCTGAACACGCCGGGATCCGCGGCTTGGGACGTCAACCGTTCGATTAGGCGTGTGGAGAATATTGATCCCATCATCGAGATATATGATATATGCCGCACTAAAAGCTGATCTTACCCCATTCGGAGAAACAAGAGCCTGTCCTTGTCTCGGTGACCGTGTACGCAGGCCGATGGTGCAACTGCGAAACGGACTTGTCATGGATGTGTGGCCGACCGGCGCTTCGAGCGTGGTGTTGCCTCCGGAGTTCGCGTTCACGACGTCATGGTGGGTCCGCTTTCCAGGGGAAGAAAAGGTTGACCGAGTGATGAAGAAGGGCGGTCGTTCTAGAAAGAGGCCCTTTAAGTCCAACAGGTCGTGCACATCATCCTGGTGAGTGACCTTTTCGCGAGCGTGTTGGTGGAGAAAGCCCTGGTGGCTGTAATGCTGGTGAGTCTAATGCGGAGTATCACAAATGATGGATTGCATAGGGTGAGTTGGTGACACCGGCTTCCTGGTATGCGCTTCGCGACGGTACTATGGTCGTCGCCGCCGAACTCGTTATAGAGAATGAAAAGTGGCTCCGCTTTAAGTGTGATTGCTTCCGTCTTGAACGACTCGACGTTTGCACTGAGCCAGTTGGGAAACGCCAACAAGGCCTTGAGTTCAGAGACCATCATGTATGAGCACTCTGCTCTGGAATGCACGTGTGGGTATGGCGCATACGGGTCTAACGCGGATTGTACACTCGTCATGAACCCTTGCCAACGAGGGACGGTTTCGTCGATGTTGACTGTTTGCCTTGCAGGGATGCGAGTAACAATAAGCGCCAAAGACACGAGGCGTGTGCGACCCATATCGAGAACAAGGAAACCCGTTTCAAGTTGATTCCAGCGTTTGCGACTCTGCGAGGCAACATTGTGCACCACGATTTAACCGAAACACCTTATTTTTTTTTCGTTCTTCGAACCCAACGACAGCGTACCGTAATCAATGAGGATGTCGTTGACAAAGACCGGTGCGTATCAGCTCCAAGGCGCGATCGTGTCGAACGCTGAGAATTCGGAAAGACCCGATGATAGTGCTTGACACTGGTAACTCTGGTGATGTGTGGGCAGTCGCGTTCCACCCTGACGGAAAGCATCTTTGAAGTGGGGGTCGCGGGATTCGACGATGGCGACTTGAAGATGGGAAGTGGGCTTGTGGGCCATTTCTGTGTCGAGGGATCATAGTTCCACTGGGAGGGGGGCAAGCATGTGGGACGCAAAGATATGTGAAAGGGCCATCAACACTGGAAACGGAGCGTGTGTCTCTGCAGATTCGACCAGATGACTACAAAGCGAGCATTTGGAGTATTACTACTGTGGAGAGACTCATTGTGCTCGAACGTGACAATGATCTCGATGGAATCAAAATTTCTTGGATGGCGAGCACGTCCGAGTCGCTACTTCATGTTCAGAGACTCGATCTGCGTTTTCGACAGTCGCAGCGTTGACGAGCTCGTCACCATCACATCCTCAACATGGCCAATCACTCCACTGTCAAACGATGGCCAGCAAATTTTTGCAGCATCGAACAACAAGAAAATTAAGTCTTGCTGTGGTTTCCGGCTCGCCGAATCACCAACTTTCGAACATGTCCGAGTCACGAAAATTGAACCGAGTCCGCTCTATCGCTCTAGCAAGTAGTGGCAAATTCATTGCTACCATCGCATCGGATTCCATCGTTCTTGGACACATTGACCCTCACCCGGATTGACCCTGCCGTCAAGGAACGTCCAGGTATACGCTCAGTTGCCCTCTCCTTGTGGCGACTGGATGAACTGACGGAAAAATTACCGCGCATGATCCTTTCCATGTAAGTATTGGTCCATTCATGATAGAATAAGAACCACTCCACCTCTCGTGTTGACACACCACGTTAGACATCTACTCGTGACTAAGAACAACCAGCCGAGCGACCCGCGACCTCGGGTGGCCATGACGGAGTTCGCTGTTCCCGTCACCAAAATTGGATCCTCGTTGTGTACATACACCAGGCAAAATCTAGGAACTCGAGTCCGATCGGGTCCGAGACACGCCACGAAGACCACGATAGTGATCTCCTCGAGGTATTCGTTGGTTCATTTCCCATTCGAAGCGAGTTTTCACGATCGCATAGGTCGAGGTGCCATCGAACATACCTGGTCCTTCAATTCGATTATGACGAGGTCGGTGATCATCACATTATGCTCTTCCCTCTGTGTTGACGCTGATGGAGCCACCATCTCCAGCATCCTCTGCCCGTCCTTATGAAGACGAGGTACGGTCGCTCGACGTGTCCCGTGCCGTACAGCAGTCGGAAGGACGACTCGACGCAATTCCAAAGTTTGAAAGGTGGATACAGACGAGGATCCAGAAGAGCAACAAGGGCCTGACTTCGCATAAACCCGATCGAGTGCCCAGCAAGTCGCATCTGCCCGCCGATCGTCATCTTCTTCCCGGTCGCCAGCATCACGAACGAGGGTCCTTCGTGGATGGCTGCAGGTCAACGTAGGCGACTGAGTACTCTTTCTTCATAGATGACGGGATGCGGTATGTTTAGCATATCATCTTAGCGAACGGTCGCGAAAAATATGGTGGAAAATCAAACGTTCGTTGTTCCTCCAGTTTGTATCCAGGGACTCATCAGACGTTACAGCGTAAGTCACCTGCTGACCCCGGCGATCCGAACAAAAACACTTCTGGTAGTGGACAAGGCTATGGAAATCAAAACGAATCCAAGCCGGTCTGGCCTTTTCTGATTACTACATACCACTCATTTGCTATTCGGCACAACAGATGAACGATCCGTCTCATCCCTCCGCCGGGGGGAGGGTCCATCTCACAGTGCGTGTGGTCTCCTTACGCTCGTGTTCTGAGACTCACAGCGGATCACATCAGCGAGAGTCAGGCAAGGCTATCCTCAGATTTTCGATCGCGCTTCCCGCGTGAATGTGTTGTGGCTCAGGTACCAAAGATGGGACGCGTTCATCCAGGTAATTTGATGCAATACGTGTAGATATCATGTTGGAGTGTATGCAACACTCATGGAGCCGCTTCGCCCAAGACACGCTACGCTCGGACCGCTCGTCGATCATATAACTCAGACCGTTCTCTCGTTCACACTCCGACGTACACGAGATGAGTCGTTCGATGTCGCTATCCACAAGACTGCAGAGGTTCGACGTTTACGAGAACCGTTCCCATTCCCGTTTCACTCGGGGACACAGGTCCCATAATCGGCGCTGTCCGACATGGCAAGGCATGTGATGGAGACTATCGCACTTAGTACAGTATGCTTCGTGGAGGTAAACAGCCCGGAGCAGGGAGGCTGAGACGGTGGGGATACGATCAACGACGTCTCACTGCGCAGTGGTGCCACGTCGTCGGCCGAGTGTGTTCCACAATCTGCTCATGTCAGGGTCACAAGAGACCAATGTGGGGGATGGAAAAAAAGGGTGTGACAGAGACATACATGTCGTCCGCGTCTCGGATCGTTCAACTCCAACGCGTCCTTGTTTCTGAATCCGTGAGCTGCATGTTGGGATCCACGATAGTACAGCACATATCGCAAGATGGGATTGCCTCGTCGCCCCCAAATCCCAGTGCTTGCGAGTCTGAATGGATATGGGAGGGTGAAGGCGAAGGCGAAGGCGAAACTTTCTTCGTCGTCCTTTGACCGACAATCACGATATACTCCATTCGTTCCCGTCTGTTGAGTCTTGACGGGTCAAAAAGTCTTGAAGCGACACAATAGCGCCGACTTGCAAGACTCGAAAAATTGAGTCCGACATGCAAATTTTGAATTATTCCGTGTCACATTACAGATATGCAAGGCATTACAGTTAACCCCTACAAGCATGGGTATGAGGGTGGGTCTGTCGTGGTAAACGACCTATGAGCATACAGCTTCATCCCAGACAGACAAAACGCACATATTCATATTCATCCTGTAACCAAGCCGAGGTAAATGGCCAAGTCGCTCAAATTGAGGTCAGAAACGACGGAGTCGACCGGTGCCACCACTGGAGCGAGGGAGGTGGAGAGACCGCTGACAAGAGGGATGACAGCACCAACGAGGCTGGTGACGGTGCAACCAAGGTCAGCAAGGACTTCTTTGGCATCCGTAACAATGTCGCCGCCTTTGGCGTTGATGACGCTGAGGACGGCGCCAGCAGCACCGAGGACCAACTATATTATTGCGAGTCAGACTTGGTCATGGTAATTTTGCATCAAGACGCACGTTAACGTCGCCGCCAACAATGGTGGCGACTTGAGAAACGTTCAACTCAGCATCGCCGACAGCTGGGTCAACAGAAGCCAAGATAACGCTATCTTCCTGGCCAACGAGAGCCTCAAGGCTCGGAACGGCTGCAGTTATCGAAGCATTGATCGAAGCAACAAGGCTAGTGATCTCGTCGATCGTGCAGTTGGAGGGAGCAAGGTAAGCTGTCAAAGCACGTCAGATGGATCGTATGGATACGGTTCCAACGTACTCAATTGCTCAGTGTAGAGTTGGATTTCGGCCTGAACGTTTGTGAAGATGGCAGCAACAGAAAGTGTGGCTGCACGAGCGTGAACGTCGGAAACTTTGGATTGAACCGAAGGAGGGTGGGTGGAAAGGGGACCTGACACGCTCACAGTGAGGCTAGCTGCTGGTAGGCCAACGGGAGTGGCGCTACAGAGGGTAGCCAAAGCGGCAGCGATCAAAGCAGGAGCAAAGAAGTGCATTTTTAAAAGGAGTGTGGGGGTGTCTGGTGAGACAGTGGGGTGTTTGAGTAAGCCAAGTGACAAAAGACGACAAGGAGTCGATGAGGAACATCAAGTTAGTGGATAGGATTATATAGTATCTGGATCTGTCAGGGGGTCAAGCATCGCCGATTTTTTGTCTGTTTTCTGATTTTCCAAAGTGTCAAACTCCCGGAACCACAAGTGAATCATGACATGAACTCAATATGTATATGGACAAAGCTTTCTTGACAGGTCATTACTTACCTTGGCTAAGTGGTGGGTTCGGAACACACAGTGTGGAGCAAATATACATCACTCCCGGTTAGAATGAGCGTAATCGATGAGGTCCGTATGACTCTGTTGGTCAACATAAACATCTTCCCTGACCGTCATGGATACTGTAAAGTGTAAGATGCCACCTCTCAATCCTCTCCAGCGCGTGTAAGTGAGTTGTAGAACTCACTCTCTGTTCCATCGTTTGGGCAAAGATCTTTGATAAGCACGAATCTCGCTTGACATCATTGGCACGCCGATGATCGAGCCAGCCTGTCGGACCATTTTTTTTCATCACGGGTACTCCACCGCTCAGCAAAATTTACACAAGTAACAACCATGGGAGGACAAGGGATATGGCGCGCCGCTCGTAAGCATCGTTGCTGGGATGGTTGAAATTTTTCGTTGAAACTGGGCCAAAGGTTACCCGATTCCGATGGCCAATATTGACTGTACTCACCGACTCACAGTGGAAGTAGTATGTATGTATCGGAATACACGGTGATTTGGCAGACGGGCCTCCCGCATCAAATACTGAACATCAATTCGACGACGCTGTCAAATGGCAGTTGTTATCAGCTGTCACCCTTTCTGACTAAACGCGTCATTAAGACCGCCGACATACTTGCTGTCGACCGTGTCCGGAAGCGGGTCGAATGACAGAGATGTCGACAACATATCTTGCAGGGTGAACGCCAGGCGAGGGGACCAAGCGATTGAGCTTGAACAATGTCCCGTTGATATTCAAGCGTTGGAAATGGCAATCATGTCTTGAGTAAACATGCGCAAACACGTGCTATCCACCGCATTGCCAAGTGGCCGCGCTGTCAGCCAAGCTCAAGCATGTCAAAGTACATCCCATCGTTGGAAAGCTTCGCAAAGGTCTGTCAATCATCTCTTACAAACACAGAGACACCCATTATGGACCCACTTATAGGGTGCCATCGCGACAGCGGCCGGTGTGACCACCATAGGTTCGTATGGCGCACAAACCTAAGCTTGGCCGCCTTCAACGACGTTGTCTGAATCTGCTCGATACAGGATGTGGTCTGCTTTACTATGGTCAAAACTACCTCATATATCCCTCTGCTTTCCCTCCCGGTTCTCGTACAGGTCTGTTGTCTCCTATACTACAGGTCGTAAACTCCTCAAATATGGCTAGATGTTGATGTTCCAAGCAAGTACGGATTAGTTTACGAAGATCTCCCTTTGCGCACCGAGGATGGAGTCACATTACGCTCCTACTTGCTATTGCAGCGGAAGGAGATATCCCACACCCATGCCCTGCGGGTAGATTGGAACGAGGACCAATCCAACGAAGACGTACGCTTCCTCAACCTTGCCTTCGCACTCGCGACACTCATCGTCTGATGCCGGATAGTTTGCGGCAACGCGACCTACCGTCATAATGTTCCATGGCAATGGCGGTAATCATGGTCACCGGATACCCTTGGCTAGAATATTTTTTGTCAAGATGCGCTGCAATGTGCTTATGTTATCTTACCGGGGGCGCGTATCCACGGTCGTGCCATGTGACTCCATTCTCATTCTTTTGCCTTGTAGTTATGGCCATTCCGAGGGCTCACCCACAGAAGCCGGTAAGACACCCACGGTTTTAAGATGGCTCGAGGTGATTAACTTTCACTCCACCAGGTCTATGTATAGACGCGCAAACCGCCCTTGACTATGTTACATCCCATCCTTACCTCCAGAAAACCAGTGTGGTGGGTTCGCCTGCAATTTCCAGTGCTTTGGTGAAGTTTATGGAATCCCTGCTAGATCTTATACGGCCAGTCAATCGGAGGTGCGGTAGCTATTCACCTTGCCAGCCGAAATCCATCCAAGGCCTGTCTTCACATTCTCGCACATGTGTCTGGCATTAAAAGCTGCCCTTTCTGCAACAGATCGCTGCGCTTATTCTTGAGAATACGTTCACAAACCTTCCACGACTAGTTCCACATGCCCTTCCTCTTCTTTCACCGCTGACGTTCTTGTGTCACCAAAAGTGGGACTCTGCGTCAAAAATACCGTTGATCCCCAAGAATACCCCGATTTTAATGCTGAGCGGTGTTCAGGACGAGGTCGTTCCGCGCGAGCATATGCAAGAACTGTGGGAGATCGTTACTCGACGCCAAGGCACCAAGGTTCAAACAGGTCGTGAGTCCAAGGCAAATGCGACGGAAGTTGGCAGTGGCAAGTCCAAGTTTCTTGAATTTGCGGGGGGATCCCACAGTATGTCTCTTTGAACATTCGTGGTTTTCCAGCTTAGTTTGTTTTTAGATGATACCTGCATTCAACAAGGGTATTGGACAGAAGTTGCAGAGTTTGTGACGAGTCTTTCACGACCTTGATCTGATGTCGTTGGCGAACGCCTATTCCTAGACCTCCACCTTCGCATGACCGTTTCAACCGGATTATATATGTAGTGACAGGTTCCATTATCGTATTTTCACCAGACAATAATGGTTTTGCAGCCGTGAGATCAATCGACCGTTGGACATGACAAACACCGACACGACGTCCTACCCTTCATACCGATAGGCGACCATAGCTTCTATCCGGTGCACATCCGTACTGAAGCTGCGCAACTTGACTTGTTGACTCTTGCTTGCCTCGATCGCAAGTGGATCCGTGTCTACCCACTCGTCAGCGGGCACATCAGCAGAGTCATGAGTGTAGGCTAATATGTTGAAGACGGTAGGATCGTCGATGATTGGGAGAAAGGTCACCGTGGAGACGATTTGTTTTAGGATGTAGCGGATCTCGGCCTGTATCTCTGAGTCAGGCTTAGGGGGTGGCCTGAGGTACGGTTGTGTTACAAAACGCGCGCATATATGGAGCAGAGACGTACGGTTCTGCAGAGTCTGCAGGAGGTTCGACGAGGTTGACATCGAACACCCATCTCTCGAGAGGTAGCCGGGTGTCCTTTGAGATGATCGCGAGGACCAGCTGGGTGACGGACCCGGTCAGCAGCCACTCTGGATGCGTGTGAGCCGCCGCCAAAGGGTCTGTTTATCTGACGCACTATTGACCTGTTTCAAGATTCTTGGGGTACAGTCGGTCACGATGCGTCACTGAAGATCATCAGACGCACCGATCGAGGTAGTTTTCCAACGCGAGATCTTGTGTGACGAGGACGGTTTGACCGTATTTCTTGACCATGTGAAAGTCGTCCGAAGGGTACACGCCCCTCTGGAACAAAATCCTATTGAACGATCACGGTGTGTACGTCCTTGTCGGTGGCAGGCAATGTACCACGTACGTGTTGGCTGCATATTTGAAAAACTCCGTGACGAGGTTCGTGGAGCCTTTGAGCGTGATGGCCTGGCGGGTCGGTGCTTGCGACGTCGCCATGTCGTGTCCACGAAAGAAAGAACGTCCTGGACGTCGAGCGCGCCTTTTGTGCGTGTTGGTGGACGCGAGGGTGATCACGTGAAGGTATTTAATGGCGTGGCCAAACAACATCAAGTTCGACTTGATCGGGCGCAATGTGGGGACCAGAAAAGAGGGAAAGACGCGTTGATCTCGTACCTCAACCGCGATGGCTGCTGAAGTTCCCGTCGAAGATCCCACATCGCAATCCAACTACACGAAGATCGCTACGACGAACGTGACCCTCGATTGGACGATCGATTTCGAGAAGAGGTACATCTATGGATCAGCAACGCATCAGTTGGTCGCAAGAGAGGATGTCTCCGAGGTGGTGTATGTCAATGCTGCACCCGTCTTTATGCCAGGCTTGACTAGCGGGGTTGACAGCTTCGACACGTATGCGCTGGACATTGGATCGGTGGAGGTGAATGGAAATGCTGTCAAGGTTCATTCATTTTCATCTTGTCACGTCGATCGATCTCAACATCTCTCGTCCGTTCATGCATGACCAACTCAGACGCGACTGGATCCCGAACATCCAGTCATGGGATCGGCTCTCCATATCCCACTCTCACTGACTCGTGCAAAAGAAACGGTGTCGATAAAAATCACGTACGAGACGACCGAAAGATGTCCTGCCTTGATGTGGCTTGAAAAAGAGTATGTCGACCGTTGATCTCGTCGGGCAGCCGCTCAGCAGTGTTGTGTGCGCCGTGGATCAACTTATAGGCTGACGGAGGGGAAGAAATTCCCGTATCTATTCAGTCAATGCCAACCGATCTACGCGCGTAGCTTGGTTCCCTTGCAAGGTGACTTGGATCGAACTCTGTTCTGATCGCCACTCACCATCGCGTTTCAAGATACACCGTCCGTGAAGCTGGTGAGTGTAGTCTTTGAATGCATCCATGCCAGAGTTCACCTTTGTTGTAGACTTATGATGCAAAAGTGACTTCTGTCCTCCCTGTTCTCCTTTCCGCCCAGCGCGTATCGCCGCCCTCGGATGGCCCACCGCATGGGGGCAAGGTCATCGGAACAGACGCCGTCACATATGAATACAAGCAGGCCAGCGCGCTCTCCGACTCGTAAACTAAATGTATATGCGCTGACGCTGCGATTTCTAGGACGAACCTATTCCCTCTTATCTTCTAGCAATCGCTGCTGGCAACTTACGCTACCGTCCTTTCGTAGTACCAGAGGGGAGGACGTGGCGCACCGGAGTATGGACAGAGCCAGAATTATTGCAGGACGCTTACAACGAGTTTTATGACGACACTCCCCGGTAATTTCTATCGTTCTGTAGGGTTAACTCGTTCACATCAATTCCAGATACCTTGCTGCTGCCGAGGGCCTCGTGGGTCCGTACAAATTCGGAGTCTATGATTTGCTCGTACTTCCGCATTCCTTCCCTTATGGTGGCATGGTAGGACGTTCTTCTTCTAGGTGTACGCACTGCAGTATCTCATCTAGGCATCCTAGGAAAATCCCTGCATATCCTTCATTACTCCTAGTAAGTCATTCATCATTGTCGATGACATACCTTTCTTAAATCCCCTTTCAGCACTCATCACGGGTGACAGGTCATTGACAGACGTGGTCATCCACGAACTCACCCACTCCTGGTTCGGAAATGGGGTTACGTGAGTCCCCGTACTTGCCTTAGCTTTACAAGCAGCTGAGCCCCTTCAGTCACGCCCATGCCTCACACTTTTGGTTGAATGAAGGCTGGACGACCTACATTGAACGACTCTTACAAGAACTCATACACTCTCCTGGAGACCGTGGTCTATCATATGTCATTGGTTACAAAAATCTCGTGGATGCACTGGAACTGTTCCGACCCACTCCAAAGTACCAAAGGCTCGTGATTGGATTCGACATTGGTGAAGATCCAGATGCGGCTTATAGTCGCGTTCCCTATGACAAGGGCGCAAACTTTATTCTCCTTCTTGGTGCGTTGAACGAGCATATCGATTTATCGCTGGTACTGACGAAGTTATCGCAGAGCGAACATTGGGAGGCATCGATGTCTTCCTTCCTTATATCAAGGAGTATGTGAAGACCTATATGGGCCATAGCATCACCACTACACAGTGGAGGGATCATCTGTACTCCTTCTTCGGTGACCGAGAGGACAAGATCAAAGCCCTTGACAGCATCGATTGGGACGTAAGTGTTTAGGGTGTTATGCAAGAGGTGCACAAGTAAATGCATCACGCAGGCATGGTTTTACGGCGAAGGGGTCACGTTACCGACCACGCTGGAGTACGACTTGACGCTTGTCACTGCTGCGAACGACCTGGCGGACCGCTGGGACGCCTCTCGCAATATTGATGACCCAGCCGAGTTGGATTTTAAGGCTTCTGACATCAACGAGCTCAACAGCAAGCAGCGAGGTGACTTGTTTTGCGATAGCTTGCTGTTTCTGGTAGCGCTGATTATGGAGCATACAGCCGTGTTTCTGGAACGCCTGGAGACCTATCCAGCCCTCCCCTTGGATCACCTTCTCTTCCTTGACGGGCTCTACGGGTTTTCCCAGACAACTAACTCCGAGATTCGCATGCCGTTTTACCTTGTCATGCTAAAAGACCCTGCTTCCCCTGCAGCCAAGCTATTCGCGCAGCCAGTCCTTGACTGGGTCATCGGCAAAGATACTGGGATTATCCAAGGACGGATGAAATTCTGCAGGCCTCTGTTTAGGGCTGCGAACAAGGTTGATCACGAGATGACGCTCGCTGCGTATTACAGCGCCCGAACGTTGTTCCACCCCATCGCTCGAAAGCTCATCGAGCAGGTATGTCGGTCGTATTTGTCGACACTCGGTGATGTTACGGGGTGGCTGATGATCATTGGGCTTTTGCAGGATCTTGGTTTAGGCGCTGAACTGCGTCAATAATGGAGTTCGCTGTCGATCATGTCTCAGACTGTTTGATATTCTGTGAAGCCTTTTTTTTTTTGGATTGCAGTAGCCGAATCTCTGGATCTGCCCGATGCCGATGCACGATTTGTAACCTTTGCGTGTTTAGAATGTGTAGCATTCTCTCGCGTTGGGCCCGATGCGGCCACTGCAATTCTACCTCTTGTCTGCCAAGTGGGTTAGACCGAAGTTGATCGAGCCGACGCAAAATGTACCTAATTAGATCTGGCAGGTTCGGCAAAGGACATGTCAGTGTGTGCTTCTTAACGCTTCAACAAAGATAGGTACACTTCTCGGCTCTCGTCTACGGATTCCGTTAGGTGGTTCCAACTACTCGTCATTTTTGCTGGCAAGTATAAAGAACATGGAGAGGTACCGGTTTCGCAAATTTGTCACGTCACGTTTCTGAGTGGCTCCAAGGAAGTTTGTGACAGGCATTCATAAACGAACAATGAATTTCGGAATTAGTTCGCCTCCGATTATTATGAGATCTGACGCCGGGATCAGGCCGGGGGTAGCAGCCAAGCGAAAGAGGCCCAAAACAATCACGCCAGGGCCCTGGAGGGCTCATCAGAGCTCGTTCAGACCACAACGTTGCCGCACTTTTTTTTTCTCAAGGGAACACTCATGAAGGTTCCATGGCCGACTTCTTGGCTTTCGTTCGGTGTCTCGTCGCCGTTTGACCCGACTTTTCACTATGTCACCTCGCCCGTCTTTTCACCGGTGATCCTCGGCGCCCTCCGTTTTCTCTTTGCAGTATACGCTTTGATTACAGCCATCGTCACTCTCACTTTCAAGTCCGTCGTGTTCCACGATGCTAACACGTCAGTGGCTGAACGTCGGTGTTGATGCGGACCAACGAACTTACCGTTTTCTCACACAGGTACTTTTCCTACTTCACAGACCTGTCCTACATCGGACTAGTCGCCTATTTCTGGGCCTCGAGTGTCCAAACTGTCGCCTTCGTTCTTCGCGGGCGCAAAAGTTATCCTTTGCAAACCTGGCCTCGATTCTTTCAATTGCTTCATGTCCTTTTGCACTCCACTCTCGTCGTATTCCGTGAGCTTTCTCGTTCCTGGTCACTACAGCTTCTTACTAACGTGAAACGAACGATCAGCCATCATAGTCACAGCCGTGTATTGGTCTCTCCTCTCCTCGTCGGCAACGTTTCAAACATCTTACTCCGGTGCGTCTTATTGCTAAAATTCTAGCTGTGTCATCGCTGATTCAAGACGTGCCTCAGGTTGGTCCAACATCTCCCAACATGCGATGAATACCGGGTTTGCGCTCTTTGAGATCCTCTTCACGCACAGCGAATCTAGCCCGTGGAGTCACCTCATCCTACTCGTTCTCATCCTCGCATGCTACCTTGGTGTCGCATACATCACTCATGCGACCCAAGGCTTTTACAGTACGTTTACTCCCCCCTCCCCCTTTCAAATGCAATGACAGAGCATGACGATGGATGACGTTAGCCTATACCTTTCTCGATCCTTCCACGGAACATGGCCTTCTGGCAGCATATATCATTGGCATAGCGGTCGGTTGTTGCGTGGTATTCAGCGTCGTCAAGGGTATTTGCGTGCTACGTCGGCGTATCAGTTTCCGATATGGAAGATTCGAGGATTATTCGAATACGGATACGGAAGTGCTCGAGGAATGGCAAGACGTCGCGGTGCCCAAGGACTCGGGGGCCTCGGAGGCGTGACGCTCACAACAACTCGTCAGCATACCCTTTTTAAAGAAGAGATTTTTCGTTAAGCGTTATAAAAAGTCGTTCATACCAGGACAAATCATGCTGTCACTTGACTGGTTTTTTTTTTCGTTTACAGTGGACTTGCTTGAGACATCCGAATCACGGAGGAGCTGCTGTTGTTGTCAGAGTAATCATATTTTACGTAGGTACACGGATGACTTGATATATATCCGTCAAGCTTGCCGACGTGGGACAGCTGGCTACGCGGCTAGGTTTATGTGTCTCGCGCGAGCCGCTTCCGAGTGGACGAGTGGAGGCTCTCGATCGAGACCTGGGGACAATTTTTGAAGCTTGAAGCTTGATCCACTGACCCTCGTGCCCGGTGCGAGGCTGAGCGCTGAGCTCTGATGCACCAACTGCGATTCACAAATAAATTCCACATAAGTCAAGAACGATCTTCGCGTTCCCCGGTCCTCGCTTCCCTATGGGATAGAACGTCAAACACATTTTTCGTCTATTTTGAGCTACGGAGAACCTCCACGCAGGTTACCCAACTATATCATGACCCAGGGACCACAAACACTTCCCACAATGTAAGTATATGTCGTGGGTCGCACCAGCCCTCAGTGATATATCAGGCGCGATGAAAGCTTGGAGGCGAACATTCGATCGCGCCACGAGGCGACGCCGCGACATGCGACTCGTCCACGGCGTCAGTGGATGTGTTTTTTCCCCGAACGCCGGGACCTTGTGCGGTCGCCCGCAAGGATGAGGTTCTTCAATGCATTCCGAAGAGTCGCAATGAATAGTTGTGATTTCCATATCTGTCAGGGGGGAACGACCTTCCCCACGTACATGATCCGGGGTTCCGGGGGGGCTCCGAATGTTTCTATTCCCATTCAAAGAAGAAGAGTCGTGTCATCGTCTCGGCAATCATGGACGCGTGACTGCACATGCACATCTTCATGAGCAATCGACGCACGCGATTTCACGACTCGGAATGTAGCATGAAACGATTTTCCTGGTCAGCTGTGCGTCCCATGATACGACGTTTTTCCGTACGTTCCCCGTTGACAATGCAATGGTGTGTGTGCGTGGGGAGGGGGGAAAGGGTTGGGACCCATTATTAGATGCAATCCGGATGGAAGTATAAGAAGGTTTCTGAAGCGCGACCGTCGGATCGTCGTTCTGGGGATCACAATCGCAAAAATCCTTCCAGCCATGATTTCTCCTCGGGGTTTGAAGATCGCATCCGCGCTCTTGGCGCTCATCACGCCCTCCATCGCGCTCGGCGTGGCGCCAGGTCAGATCAAAAGCTTTGTTACCTTTGGTGACTCGTACACCGATTCCTCCTACTACCCTACCGCGGATGGCGGGTACC
>JBBPRS010000287.1:0-27388 GCA_038093155.1 Boletus huronensis | reverse complement strand
GATCGACGCAGTCGAGACCGATCTTGCGCATAGCAAGAACGATAGCTTGTGCGCTATCAAGGGTGTTTCGGTAGATGGTAGGTCGGTAAGTCATAAGTTCTTTCTCAGTGAAACCATTCTGGTGGATGATCTTCATCTGTTTGACGATGGTCGATTTCCCCGACTCGCCCGAGCCTAGGACAAGGACAAGTCAGCACAAGATGCGAATAAGAAAGGGAGGGAAGAAGCAGTGGGAAAGAGGCGCTGAAAGTCATGGGCGGGATGGGCTGACCTAGGAGTAATATTTTGCACTCCTTCTTAAGCTTCCTGGAGTCTTCTTCGAGCTGACGGTCGATGGCATCTGATCTTGCCTTTTCGGCTTTGTCCTGGGCGGAGATACAGTTGCCCATGATGAAAGGAAGTGGGAGGGCGAGTGTGGAGCCGAAGGAGGGGTGAGCGTCGTGCAAGAGATATGGTGCGCGACAAAGAGCGCGTGGAGAGGGGGGGGAGGGGGGGAGGAGGAGGAGGGGAGCTGGAAAGTGAGAGAACGGCGGAGAGGTGTCCTGACGATGAGCAGCGGCTGCTTTGTTCTCACCTCGAGTGCTGAACCTGTCACAGTGTCACACGTCACATGGCCTTCAATATCCCTCCACAAGTACCACCGTTCGAGTTCGCACATCCAACCATCCAAGTTGCCTGCTCGCCGGATGTCGAGCTCTATCAGATTCTGAAGGAATGTCTCTTTTTAAAAAACTTGGTCTGCCTTTGCTGTTGCCAATCGCAGACCCGGTCTATCCGACGTCCATATAGCCATCTTGGGATGACGCCACAGATGGACATACTCGTATTTTTATTATCTCTCGGCTCAGCTATCTTTCCTCCTCGCCTTCCTTGAAAATGTACCCCACCTCGTGATCACTACGGGCACCCTATCTAGTATCTAGACTCTCTTCCCTGTCCAACCGTCGATATTTCGTGCTCGTCTGCATCCGTTACTAATCCATAATACCCGCGCCGGCCTTGTCGTACCCCAATCCGACACATACGGACGATCTGCATGGCAGTGGCCATCCACTCCGAAAAAGGCGACAATCCGTTATCACATCCGTTCCTTATATTTACGTCCCGTTCGCCACCGCATTAGAGCATCGGACAATGGTCTGAATCGCGGTCAACGACAGAGACAAAGACGTGTGTGTACTATGCGACAACAAATCTCCCCCGGCGTCCTTCCTTCTACCGATGCCGCGGCAAGATAAAGTCGGCCGGGAAATATGTACTTCTGCTCTTCGGCTGTACGCCCGAACACGTGCTTTTTATTCTCCAATCGCCTTCAGGTGTGGTGCGGTATAAGTACCATCCTGTGCTTCGTTCAGCGCTCGGCAGCCCTTGCCCTGCAGTGGAGTCAATACATTGACACATGTCCCGAGTAACACGGCGAGGGAAATTCACACACATTCTATGGCATTTGCCCAGAGCGTGCTGATACCCATCCATCTATACTATGCTCATATCTAATACCGCACATGTTTTGCCCCAGCCTACCGTACTCGTGTGGTCGACGTTGAAGATAGTTCGACTGCACGTGTCCCAAGTATGTGGTCGTATAGTCACGCGTGAGATACTGTCTCATCGACAGTCGACAGCGGATATATTTTGGTGGCCACACCACACGGTCGCACCCAGGCACGCTGACGTCTTGTATACACAACCCACAATCCAGCCCATGTTGTTTTTTTCTCGAATTAATCAAGCGGAACTGTCACCACTCAGCTCTGGTTCTCTACTGACTGACCCTTTTCGGAGAGCGCGCCTTGATCGGCGAATGTGGACAGTACTAGTCTGATGCTGCGTTCAGCACCATATGCAAGGGAGTCGCCATCAAGTTTATCGGATCCAGCGTGCGAAGATGTCTCTTCTTCCCCACAAAGCTGTGCAATATTGGATTTATTTATTTGATTTCAAGGTGTCAGCCTGTCCATCCACCAGACATATGTTCGTCAACACGCCTAGAACGATCACTCAGAGTGATACAAGTGTTAGTAAAAGGTATTCTTATATGGTGCTATTGATTTTTCTGTAATGTAAAATGAAACATGTTTCAACAGGACTCACGTTTAAGAGGTAGTAATGTTCCTGACGTCAAAGCCCTCGTCTCCTATCGAAACGAATATACTTACGAGTTCGCTTGCCAAGCTCAGTTACAGGGAAATCGTATGGTAGGTAGGTTACAAAACGAAGGCCGCGTCAACCAATGCCCCTGCCGAGGCTCCCGGGGCCGGAGGAGAAGAGCACTATAGCAACGCTCGTAGTCGTAGCGGAATGTATCGCAGACGCGGACGCGGAACATGCTCTGCTCGAGTACGGCTTTGGCTATCCTTCCCAGCGCTACAAACAGGTATCTTCGTGGACAAGCTTGTGTTGATGACCTCCTGAACCGTAACAGTCCAAAGGAAATTTCAGCCCAACGATCATTTCCGCAATGAAACTTGCACGAAACAAAATCGATCGATCGAGACCGGAAAATCACGGACTCTCACATGTTGTATTACGCTGATTGAGGCATTATACCTCTGATTTATGGGGTATCTTGTCAGACCCTTTCACTCGGAACTGAAGCTTGAGTGCTTCCCAAGCCCACCAATGGGAAAATGAATGGATCAAAGTCACAGAAAACTATGTACTGCGTTATGGCACCCAGATAAATTGATCTTCTTCATAGTGTCACCCGCAAGTTTTTTTCGATACCGCAGATGTTCGCCCCCATCGCGGGACTGAATGGGTCCATGCCCAGCCGTAGCCTTGGAAGATACGGTGGTGGGTGTGGCGTGAGCTAGCCTCCCCGTGGTGTTGTGCGATTGCAACCCTAAGCTACGAAGGCACTACACTCTCGGCTCTGGAATTGTAATGGGGTCGCTTGGTCGGCAGCATTACAGTTTGCCTGGAGACACGCTTGAGCGGCCTGTTGGAATGCGGACGAGGTACAGACGCAGCCCAGGTTAGTGCTGACAAAGGGTCAATGACGTGCGATGTGGGTGAACTGAGAGACATACTAGTCCCCGCAGCCGTTGTTTGTAGTAGCTGGGCCCACGCAATCGATGATGCAGGGAGGTGGAATCGGCGGAGGGGGATGTGGTCCCAGAGTACTGAGCCTGCGCAACGAGAACGCATGAGCCAATGACGAGAAGGGCTTTGGCGTTGGCAAACATCGTGATGAGCGAAAGCCACATGATTAGTAGGCCGCGGTATTTAAGAAAGAGAGAGAGTAATGCGCGGGAACAGCAACCCGCGCGTCGCGGAATTGAGGCAGAGTGGCATCAGCCGCAAGCACGCAAACGAACGAGACGAGACCGAAGGAAACGTTCGGTTCTGTTGACGCAAGGAATTTGCTCTTGGCATTGTCCATGGAGCGCGATACTACTGGTGCGATGATTGATCGATGGACGGACATGAGTGGACGACTCAGTTTCAAGATTAGATATGCTTCAGCCTCGAACCCCAGTTTCGTTCGTCCCACAAACTCGATTTTGGATGATGGCGAGTCGAACATTCGAATTATGATGGAACGCATTCGTTCCGGTGGTGGGTATCGGTATCCAGGGCCAACCATACATACCTCACGGCGTGCATCGCATTCGCTATAAAACGATGATTCGGAGTCGGAGGAATGAATCGTATCTCGAAGAGGCTGGGACGGGATGGCCGTGGTGCGACAGAGTGAGAGATCTTCAAATTGCACGGCTTTCTATTCTTCAAAGTCTCTTATAGTCCTCTTGGAACTGACGGCCGATGCGGGGTTTAATCCTGCGTAAATTTTTGGCCCTGTCCTACGCAAAGGGACTCGAATACAGTTGGGGCCCGTGATGAAGGGAAGTGAGAGCGGGAGACCGTTCGGAACAGCGGGGAGGGGAGGAGAGATGCAAGTAGTACATACTGAAGGCTGTCAGTGTCGACTCTGCGAGTGATTATGTAATATACGAAACCATGGGAACGGGCTGGTCACTCTCCCTTCATCGTGTGACTTCGTCCCTAGTTCGCCCGTCCAGCCGCATCTCGTCGAGGTCGACCTCGAGCAGACGCTGTTTTACTTACGCTTCACAGTCAAACTGGCTGCCAATCTGCGAAACAGCCTGAAAACGTAATGTTTTTGACGGCAGTTTTTGCAGGCTGACCAGCACCGGATGAATGGGATTACCCCATAATGGGGCCCGCTTAAACCGTAGATGAGTGCTGCGGCCCATCGACCGACCTGCCATCCGACGTCCATATGGCTATTCTTGGTTGACGCCACAGATGCAGGGGCTCCTGAATCAGTTAGTGACGGTCAGTTCGTAATCCTCCTAGAAAAGTTACACCATTCTGATCTATGAAATTCGTCCCTACTAGATCCGGGCCCCTTCCCTCTCCATTTGTCGATATTTCGTATTCGTCTGCACTCGTTATGTCCATACCCCTCGCTGGCCTCGTCTCACCTCATTCCGTTCTTGGGCGGTCAGAAAAACATTGGTCGCAAAGAGAACATCATGGGTTATGATCAAAAAGGGAGACGAGAACGTGTGTGTATGTATGTGACCTTCAATATCTTCTGGCATGTTTCGTCCTGCCGATCGAACGTACAGTTGGTGACCCTCTTGACTGTCCAAACTAGGCCCGGTACTATTCCTGGTTTTCGGCTCACCCTAACACGTGCCTTGTGTTTTCCAGCCTAACCACTGCCAGTGGCACCCTGTGCTTCGTCTAGCGTCTAGCTTCCGACAGGAAATAGAACGGCTGCCCTGCGGTGGCGCCAATGCATTGATACGTTTCCCGAATCAAAGTAACCTGGACCCTGCAAAGGTGTTCACTTGGCAAAGGGCGTGTTACTTGACGTGCTCTATGGTAATACCCACCCATCCATACGCTCGACTCATCTCAGAACACCAAAAGGCACTGTACCAAGCATAGGGTAGCCTTGCGATCGAGGCGCGTCAACCCCACTCCACATTGTTTACTTGAGTAGGCCCGGCCGCATCAACCTATCAGTCCTCGCCCAACTCTCAAGAGACACAGAAAAAAAGCGATCGATCTCGGCACCCGCCTTGATCGGTAGATATGCGCTCGGTTCACAACCAACATATGTACTTATGCAAGGGTCCGATGCATTGCGGCGTGCGAATATTAGTCTATTTCTTTCCTTCCCCGCACAGCTGTGCAGCCGATAATGGACTTTATTTGATTGCAGGACGTCATCTGTCGTACGTTGGTCAACACACCTGGCACTTGCAGCGATTTGAGAATCAATCAAGGTTTGTCATACGGCGTTATTGAATTTTTTATAACATCAAATGAAACACGTTTCAACAGGGCCCAGGTTTGAGAGAGCCCTACGTTTTCCGCAACGTAACAAGAGGCAATAAAAGATGTAAGAATTGATCACGAAGCTCGGGTGTCGGAAACCACATGGTATGTTGGTTACAAGACGAAGGCCGCGCCGACCAATACCCCCGCAGAGGCGACGAGGGTGCCGAGGAGGCTCCCGAACGAGAAAGGTGCGGAGAGTGCCATGGCAGCGCTTGTGCTAGACGCAGACGCGGACGCAGATGTCCCGCTCGACGCCGCGGTGGAAGCGGTGGAAGCAGCTGTCGAAGCAGCGGTCGAGGTAGAGACGTTGCCAGAGCTCACTACAACGATGCCCATCAGCCAAGAGAATGTAGGAAGCGATGGCATTACTCACGGGCAGCACACTCTTGGGTCTGGATTTGTATCGCAGCCGTTAGGTCGGTAGCGGTACAGTTTGCCTGGAGACACGCGAGAGCGGCCGACTGGAATGCGGTCGAGGTGCAGACGCAGGCCAGGTCAGTGCTAATAAACGGTTAGGGAAGTGCAATGCGGGAGAACTCGGAGACATACTAGCTCGTGCAATTGCCAGCTGCGGCGGCTGCGGTCGAGCAACCGATGATGCAGGTGTCGAGACCGGCGGGGAGCGAAGACTGCGACGCGGGGGCGGTCGTGGTGGTGGTGGACTGGGCCCGTGCGACGAGTGCGCACGAGACGACGACGAGCAGGGCTTTGGCGTTAGAGAACATTGTATGAGCGAAAGAATGTCGTCCAGAACCAAACCATCGGCAGGACGCGGTATTTGAGGAAGAGTGGGGCGTGTGAACAATCACATGACGTTATGGGGGTTATCAATTTGAATTATACTTTGCGCAGATTCTGTCGCATCCAAATGCGGATCGGATTCGAGACCAGGAACGGGATGGCCTGGGCCTGCCGAGCTGGAAGAAGGCTGGAGTTCGCTGCTCAGGTGAGTCGGGTGCTGGTCATGTCCTTCTGCTCACCGCGCCCCGTCTGAATTCTCGTCCGCTCGCCTTTCGGGCACGCACGTAACAGCCGGCTCGCCCTCCATGTTCTAGATCATCTCTATGCTCCCGGTTGGAATTCGAATGTGATCGAAGCTACGTCTTTCCGTCCCTGCCCACCACGCAGTCCAGCCTCGACCGGTCTGAATTTACAGCTCAGATTGTTCGTTTTCCCCAAAAAAACAAGGGGGCAAGACGCTCTTGACGCTATCATCCACTTCTTTAACATCCTTCGTCTGCTCGTCGAGTTTCGTCTGTCTTCTACACACACACTGATTCGAAGATGCCATCGTCTCCTTTTCCCCCTCGTCCCGTCCCTCCTTCCCGCCAGGACGATCCGTATGGCGGCGGTCGCACTCACTCGCGGGCCCCGCCCAACACGCACATTCGTCCGTACCTGCCACAGAGTGAGGCGGCGCGCACGCCGAGAAGCATTCTCCGTCCTACACCTCCTTCGCACACGTCTACACCACACGACCCAACGGCGAACCCGCACATCTCACGTCCCCAACCCCCTCCTCCAATTCTCCGCAGTACCACCCCATCGCCATACCATCATAATCACACATCCTCCTCGCCCGAGCTACGCCCGCGTGTGGACAATGCATGGGCGCCGCGTGTCCGTCCCTACCCACAGCAATACCCTCCTGATTTGTCACAGACTGGCAATGCGTCCGGTCCCACTCACCCTTCCTCTCACATCATCCCGCGTCCTCGCGGTGAACAGGATGATACGGCGCAGAGCCGGAGCGGGTTCGTCCCCCGTGTCAACCCGCACCTCTTCCCTGGCATTCGGGGCCGTTCCTCGTCTGACGTCCGCATCGCTCACACCCCGCCCCTTGATCTCGAGCACAGACTGGCCAGAGCGTGTGGACAACCGGCCCCCACCGGCGCCTATCGACATGACGATCCAGGTCGGCAAGGCGTCCCTATCGATACGCCCTCTTCTTATCTCCAGGACCCAGGCACGGCGCAAAATGCAGACGCCTCTCCGTCTCATCCACCCGTACCAAAAATCAGGGTCGGTCACATGTATCGACGGCTGGACACACTCGCGCGTCGTACAGGTCATCGCGCCATGGATTATGTCAGTTTTGAAGACGTGGCTGTCATACATAAGCGGGACAGTCAGCTCCGAGAACAGTTGCGCCGGAAACGAAGCGAGCGCTTGCAAGAAAAAGACCCTAGCTTTCGTAGGTGGACTTGTTGACGCCGTGGCCATCGTACTGCTACTGACATTTATCCTCCAGACGCGATCGGCGCACCGCTCGAGGACGTGCTGCTGTACGCTTCGACCCCTATCGTCATCGGCGATTATCAACACCTCCTTCCCATCGTCGTCGTTGCATGCATCGAGGAGTTGACCAAGACTGGCTAGTGACGCGTTCAAGTCTGTTCTGTTCCATTTAGTCTCACCCGAATGTCTAGGTATTTATCAAAGCGGCCTGTTTCGTGCACTGCCGAGTCGCGATCGTCACCTGCAACTCATCGACTTATTTGACAAGAGCCCCGATTTCGGTGCCCAGTTTAACATGCGTGGCCAAGCCATGCCGGACATTTGTGCGCTCCTATCGACCTTCATCTCGAGTCTTCCCAGCCCGCTCTTCGATACACACATTTATTCAGCACTCTGGCAGTGGTCTGTCAAACCCAGTGCGAAACGCGAAGATGCCCGTCGTGACCAACAAGATGAAGAGGAAGAAGACCGACGCGCGAGAGGCGAACCCCCACGTCCGGAGGCGTGGATGACACACACCGATCTCTACCTCGACGACACCGACAGTGCGCTCGAAACCGACCAACTCTCCACAGCCCAAATCCTCCTCCGGTTCCTTCCCACGGCGAACCTCTCCCTTCTCATGTACCTCTGTGCGTTTTTCACCCAACTCCCACTGTGCCCCGACAACGGGTTGCAGCTCGAGGATGTGGCGCGGATATTTGGGCATCGGTTGTTAGGGGGGTCAGTCAAGGTGGTGTCGCAGCGAATGATGATGTGGTTGTTGACACGGTGGCATCGGATTTCGGAGACCCTGTTTGGGGAGATGTGCGGGATGACACCGCCGCCGTCGCCACCATCCGCGCCGCACCCCGGAGAGTCTGCCGTTGCAGGTGAGGGGAACCGCGAGCGGGTTGAGAAGCGCAAAGGCAAGCGAGAGAGTGGGTTGAGCGATGTGCTGCGTCATGCTACGTCCTCGTCATCGTCATATTCGTCACCCTCGACCGAGTCACCCTCAGACCGTGGTGTGTCGTCTCGAAAGTCGTCATCGGACGGGGAAGAAGAGGGGGAGAGCTCGGAAGGAAGTCGACGACGAAAGAAGCGCGAACTCGATGTGCAAGAACCACCTACTAATGCGCAAGCGAGTCGTCGTCCCTCGACACGCAAAGAGTGTAAGCTGTCTTTCACACTGTCTCGTTTCATTCTTGGCGCTTAACAGAGAAAGCGTCGCATGCACACATATCTGCGCATATATGCTTAATCAATAGCGCGTCATGGACATGTGCATCGGCGTCGTGGTTCTGGGTCGCATCGTCATCATCACCATGGGCATTCGTCGGAGCACAAGTCACCCGCATCGCCGGATCCGTTTGCAATGGGTAAGAGAATCACTTTTTTTTTTCCAATCACGCCTTTATCCTGGCTTGCTAATGTGCGACCTCCCGCCTCTGCTCTCGCCACCCCCGAAGCATTCGCCAAAGCGCAACAGGATCTGGTGGACGCTCCGCTCCTGATGACGCCACCCAGTGCAATCGCAAGCGATGAAAAAGAAGAATCAACATCCCGGTTCGAAACCTTTAATCTCGAACGCCTCGACACGCCTGTCCGCATCGCCCGGTTTGAAACCGACTCGAGACGCACCGACGTCGACGCGCGTGTCGTGGATGTGCTCCTTCAGGAAACGGCGGCGGCGACTGACGTTGCGAGGGCGCTGGCGGAGAGGGTGGAAGTTTTGGAGAGGGCATTGCAGGTGCGGGGTGGTGGGGAGGGTCAACTTCAGTGTCCAGTTATGCCTCGTTTGGGTGGCGAGGACGAGGGCGAGGATAGCAAAGAGAATGGCACCAAGGTCGTGGAGGACGAGTTGAGGTTGCAATTGCAACTTGTAGAGGCGGAGAGGGACCAGGCACAACGGATCGTGCGTGACATGAGGGCGTATCTCTTGGACGAGAGGGGGTCGACGTTGCAGCAAGGATGATACGGTATGGACGTTGTGGGTTCTATGTACTACTACATGTGATAGACGGTCCATCGACCTTTTCTTTTTTGTCGGACTCGAATGCGTTATTGTATGTATGATCTTCATTGTATTCTAATATGTCATACTGCCGAAGGGTAGGTGAGGACGAGCGGGGTATGCGTCTTGCTCAGAGGGAGCGAGGACGTCGTGACCTCGAGGTAATCGTGAATATGGCTCGTCGGAATCGAAATCATACTCCAGGAAACATCCCGATGTACTGGGCTGTAGTCAACGTTTCGACTATCGCCAGCAGTTGCTTGTGGCGTTGTTGGCTCATTCTCGACCGTTATCTATCCAGAGTCCCAGACTATTTCAGACATCCGGCGCGCGTGTCTCGTCAGCTCGAATCGGGCGTTGTTCCATGCACTTCTGGTGCCAGTGTGCCGTCCCCCATTCTATAGGACGGATGGTATCCAGCTTTCGAGCCTGCGAACAGGGTCATCGACCTTTCGAAAGAACTCGAGTGACACACGCGATAGCCTGCTTTTGGGTGATCGACCTTGGATGAAATCCACATCACTCAGACAATCGAGCAAGCGTTTGTCGTTGCGATGATATCGCGCAGGTCGGCATTGAACTTATTGCGTCCAGTAAGCAAATCACCAGTATTGGCGTGTCCTGTACTCAACATTACGTTTGCGACAGGCAGGATGTGGGCTGTCACCGTTGTCTCCATCGACCCTGCATTGTCGACCGCGACGTTCGGGAAATCGAGGGAAAGCAACGAATACATGGCACGTTATGGTCACCCTTCTCGAGTCGAGTCCACCCACCTACTTTGATTCGCAACTCCTCGTGAACGTCCCGCCTCCCTTGGTCCCCGAGTCGACCCAGGCCCCAAGGCTCCGGGAGGCACGATCCACGACGTTCTCGCCTTCGCGCGACAAGCAACATCAGAGTCGATCTTCGACAGGAAAGGCAGAAAGGCTAGCATGTTGACTTTCGCGTTGATTGGTAGATCGATGGAAAGACGAGGCGTAGCTGTATCGAACTGTAGGATGACGTGATCTTTTCCCATGTGTAATCCAGCGCTACCAAAGGCTTTGTTGAGAAGAAACTCGGACGCATCTCCGATGTGCATACGAGTTCTGCGACGACTGCGCTAAATTATCTTACTATCGTGAAATCTACTCTTGTTCCCTCCCCCGACATCAATCACCACGCCCATTCATGGAGACAGTCGCGGAAGGTGGAAGTTTCCAGATGGGATTGGGCTCAGTGTCCAGTCCGAGTGATATCGCGCAAGCGCGTAACATACACCATCAGCGTCGAAGCCGACATTATTTAGGTTTGCAACGGCTCTGATCAATCAGACATTGTCCTCCAATCCCAACCTCCGCGTGCGCATGGACCTCATCGGTGACCGTTGGTGAATATCTCAGCGAGCTCAGTCGTTGACGGCCCGAGGCTTATCAGGACTAATGCTGATGTTGCGAGATGACACCGACTGAAAGAATTGTAGAATTGATGTCCACGTAGTCGCGATTCGGAGTAGGATTGCATTGAATCAATGCGTCCCGTCATATGTACCTGAGCGAATACACAGCAGCCACGCGGGAAACCTGATTGAAATGAAAGCATCGCCAGATCCTTGCTGATGCTGATCCACCGTAAGTCTAACAACGTCAATGTAGGTAAGAGGAAAGTGACGCGCACCGCTAGATGAACCCTCGTGGCCGAGGGATGGGATGGGTCATTCGCCTGTTGCGCCTAATAGGACGTAAGCGATCATGACTCGGTCCACTATCATCAGAGAGTGACACACCGGGTCCGCTTCCCTTGCATCCGCAACACCTTGTCCACCACGGGAAGCATCTTTGTTCTGATGCTTGGGAACAGCAGCCTTGCGACGCGATTTCTTCTGTAACGAGTGATGAGTCCCTGTATACAAATCCGATGAACAATGAACCTGTTGTTTTATGACGGGTTTTGCAACCGCTCGCTGAGACGATATGTTAAACAGATCGCATCCATTCGTCTGCCAAGGAGTACTTACTCGTTGACGCTGACCTGCAGCCATCCTCGAAGGTCCTTCGTTTGAGGCATCCACTCTCACCGGTGAGCGGGAAGGAGATCGACGATCGGCAGGTTGGCGAGACTTTCCGGAATGTCGGTCAGATTTATGCGAAGTGGGATCCTTGTGGCTCTTCCTCTGTAGCCACTGTTTGAATGTCGAACGGCTCTGCCGTGACTCGGCGGCATGGGAAGGCGGTATCGCATCCTCATGGGGATGGTCGGAGGAGGTCGAGGATGGTGGCTTCAGCAGCGTCAACATGGAAGCAGGATAAAAATATGGTGATCACCAACCTCATCAAAGTCGAACTGAGGACCAGGCGTGCTCGACGGTATCTCAGCCTATGCCATCGTGAGAACTTGCTTCAAGGGGGAAACGAACGAACTCGTACATCGAGGAGATCACCATCACCGTCTGTGCCGTGTCCCTCGGACTTGAGCAGACTGGATTTACCGGGCCCCTCCTGGTTCGCGTACACTATAGAGTCAGCAAAACTCTTTTGGTGACGGAATGGAAAATTCCTACCGGATTAGAGTCGGGTGGTTTGTTGTCGTGACCACCCGAGGTCAAAGACTGCTCGTCTTGTTGTCCTTCCTCGCGAGTAGATGCCTAACATAGTTTGTCAATGTGGGAGATGAAACCTTATCTGACATGCCAGGACTACGAAGGCACAAATACTTACATGGAATGGACCATACAAGTCCGGGAGAATCTTACCGAGATCTTGAATGATGATTTTCCCGTCACGCCGTCCAATCGCAAGAGAGCTATTGTCCGGGGAAATGGCAATTGACCGTTTGGAGTGGCTGTCCTCGATGACAGGGTCGATCAGAGTCAGTGTCGACGTGTCCAGGAACAAGACCTTGGAATGTTCTGTGAAGGTAGCAATGAATTTTCCATTGGTGGCTAAAGCGATAGAGTAGACGATGCCCCCATCGAGAATCGGCGACTCGGCAAGCTGGGACCCGGTAGAGACACTGAAAGACCTGATCCTGTTGTCGCTCATGGATGTGGCAAAAATTTGCTCGCCGTCGTTTGACCATGCAAGCGGAGTAGTTAGCATTTCGTATATCACGGTCTTGATAGTGACGAGCTTGTCACCATTGCGACTGTCAAAAACATAGATAGAACCCTTGTAGCAGGCAGTGGCGATGTGCTCGCCATTCGGCGAGAATTTTATTCCGTTGATAGGTCTGTCGTGTTCGAGCAGTCCAATGAGTTTCTTCCCAGTCGTTATGCTCCAGACGCTCGCTAGCGCTTTGTCGTTATGCCCTCGACTCGTCCCGGTGGCAAACCTGGTCGAATCTGGAGAGACGTCGACTGCCCAGACTGCGCCGTTTGTACCCTCCGCGTCGATGACCTTTTCATGCATCTCTCCGTCCCACACGCTTGCCCCCTCTTGAGTTCCACATACTATCCATCTGTGATCCTTCGACACACAAATGGCTTTCAACCCCATCCCTGTTTGCTTTCCGACCTCTTGACCATCTGCAAGGCGCCATCGTCGAACCTGATCACCACTCCCGCCTAGAACGTGCTTTCCGTCAGGGTGGAAAGCGACTGCGTAGACATAGTCAGAGGCACTGGTGTCAAGTACCATCGTTTGGTCTTACTGAATGGTCAGCATTGCTCTATCACTCCTCGGAGCTGCTACGCACCAGTATTCGTCGACGACATCCTCACTAATGGTACGCAATCGTTGATGTCGAAACGTCGAGGAACGAGGTGTTTCGGTTTACTCGTGGTGCACAAAGTTGCTGCATAAACATTCTCGATATGGTCTGAGTGCCTCGTGTCCTTGGCGCTTATTTTTGACTCGAATCCCACGTAGGTGGCCTCGTTGCGGCGAGTGCTCGTCCCGTCTCGGCTGCAGGACCTGGCAGTTCACGACGAGTATACAATCTGCATCAAACCAACTCGCGACATACCGCGCACAACATACAAGCACGGTGGGACACACTCAAGCTCCAGACAATCAGTATATGCATCCATCAAACCATGTTATATTCACATGTATGCGCAGGCTGACGTTCTCGCGCTTCCTACGGGAGCTCGACAAGTTACGCTTACACATACCGTCGTTGACGCTGGCAGTGCCGTCGGACGTTGAACGACAACTTTTCGGGTTCATCACGGGCCCATCCGCAAAAGGCACAGAGTAGCAAGAGATTGTACTCTAGATTGAATTTAGTGAGCGGTTCTCGTCCAGGTCGGTATGACGTATTGGCTTCTCGGTTGATAGTCACCTTTCGCCCATCCCTTGTTATCATCATTATGATGGGAAAGATTGCGATTTAGTATGTGCTGGACAAGCAGGGATTGCTTTGCTTGATGGCCGGGAAAATGCCGGAATAATATCGGACAATGCTCTCCAACGCCAGCACATGCGTCCGACACTTTCCCTTCCGGGATCCCCCGCCTTATATCCATCCGCTCGAGATCTGGCTGTTCATTCCCATTTCCCTGACTTCGAGGATGCTACACAAGCCCGGTATTTCCTTCCCCTCACGACGATATGTGAGATGTCCCCTCCTCCGCTCTTATCCAATGCCTCGTCCAGGTAACCGCATCGCGATGTTGGCTACCGAAGCTACCCGAGGAGCGAGGAAAGGTGGTACTATTGCCGACGTGTTTACTACTCTTGGTCCGAATGCCGACGTCGCACCACTCCCCGCACGGTTCTCGACCGTAAAGAAAGACGTGCTGCGTGACGTGGGTGTGGCCCCCGATATGCTTGAGCTGGCCTGGAAAGGAGTACTGAAGGCTCTTGAGCCTCGTGTGCAGAAAATCATTTCCCAGGGAGGAGATGTAAGCCTTTTCTTCCTGCTTCGCGCGACTTGTGCTGGCATACTCAATTGTTTGTGGAGATCATTCCACGTATTTCATACGGAGAGATAGAGACTGGCTTATCAGAAAGCCAAATAGACGCAATTCGAAAGACAGGCGTTGTAGTTATCACAGGGGGCGTTCCAAAGGAGGTGAGTACGCGTGGTCGCTGCGCTGTCTTCAACGCGACTGACGTGTTTGAACAACTCAAGGAAGCCTTGAAGTGGGAACGTCATATCAAAGACTATATTGCAGCGAACCCAGTGAAAGGTATCATCTCAGTGAGAGCTTCCATTCACAGCACTCAACGTATGGATTGGCAGGTTTCCCCGCGGAGAATATACAAGCATACGAACTGTACAATTCGAAACCACAGCTCTATGCGCGTACGCACGCTTCCCTGCTTAATACCCAAAAGGCACTTCTATCCCTTTGGCACTCTTCTGCCTCCTTTCCCGCTTCCATCGATTTCACAACACCTATCAGTTACTTTGACCGCCTCCGCATACGTACCCCCGGGGATCGCTCGTTCACACTTGGTCCACACATCGACGGAGGGAGTGTCGAGCGGTGGGAAGATACAACATTTAGAAGAGTATGGACCAAGATTTTCTGTGGTGGAGAGAGCGGCTGGGAGACATTCGATCCGTTTGACGCAACTTGGAGGGTGAATGCAAGACAAGATCTGTACAATGCACCGTACGTCTTGGATTCATTTCCTTGAGCTTCTATCTGCTTCCCTCCATTGCTTCCTCGCCTCCACTTTCGCTGCCTTATTCTGGCAGCATTTTCGTCGTTGAAGCATGTCAATTCACGACCTGCTCATGCAATGTAGGAATCAGTGCACGATCCTTCGGTGTTGGCAAGGTTGGACGTCCATGTCTTCTACAGGCGTCAATGAAGGCACCTTGCGCGTCCTTCCCATGCTCTCCCTTGCAACTGCTTATATCATTCTGCGCCCATTCTTCAAACCGCGCGGTGTCGCCACGTGGAAGACGGACCAAACTTTCGGGCAGGCACAGAGCGTAAGTTTGGCTGCGGAGGATTGGGAATTGAACCTAGAAGGTAGCGAGTTCCCTGGTAGCGTGCCTGGTAAGACGCAGGAACTAAATGAAGCCACACATCCGCACCTGAAACTTGCGGAGACGATGATACCCATTCCGAGGGTTGAACCCGGGGATCAGGTATATTGTGAGTATGCACGATCGCAGGATCCTGGATCACACCGTGACGAAGCCTAACCGTGACCGACTGGTTAGGGCATTGTGATACCGTACATGCTGTGGAAGAAGAACACAAGGGCAAGGGGGACTCCTCGGTGTTGTACATTCCAGCCGTTCCATTATGTATCAAGAAGTGAGGACCGATGTTCTCGATCATCTACGTGGTTGTAAATGCTATCCACCAGCGCTTCGTATCTCCGTAGCCAACGGAGCCACTTCGTCCACGGCCTCCCTGCACCGTGAGTCCCTATATACATGGAGAACTTACGTCTGATTCACGAGAATGTATCTCTTTCAAGTGACTTTCCCGGAGGTGAAGGAGAATCCGGATTCCTAGACCGAGCGACCCCACTGGACATAGCCACGCACCAAGGCCGTCAGGCAACGGGATTTGCGCCATTCGTTGTTGCGAACGGTACTAATATGGCGCTCGTGGAGGAAGCTAACAAGATATTGTTTGGATGAGGGACTGTATGAATCATCTAGCGGAGATTGGAGCAGTTCTCTGGTAGGTGGGTGATACCGACATTGTCCCCGCGCAGGGTCGTTTCGACACGTGAAAGTCTTCTATGGTTCGTGGTTTGTTGAGCTGCTGTATCTGTATGAAAATGACCGACCCAAATGGAATGAGGACGGTACGATTGATATATCGTGAGCAACATCCCGTTGCCGTCAGGTGAATATGATCGATCGATGCAACGGAGCTTGTGGCTCCCTGGAGCCACGTAGTTACCGACTGGGAACTGTGTTTAGTGCGGTCAAAAGGTTTCCGCTGATCATATGTCTTGCTCCGCTACAACTCTGATTATGCAAATTACATAAGTTGGTAGTGCTCCTTTGAAACACTCGCTGAAACCAACTGAACTGGAGCCCACGCACAACATGACTTACGGTTCCCCTGCATGACCGTGATCTCTTTTAGGGTTGAAGGAGCTTTATGGCTATGCAGGACAACTGCAACCCCGCCCTCGGTAGTGCTCCAATGCGAACCTCACATATGCATCGATTTCTCGAAGGAATCCGCGCAGGAAGCATGACACCTTCGTCGCAACCAGAACACTCATGGACTATTGGTGCTTCCCACTCATTGCGGCACGTCGCGCACCGTATACGTGCATGCAAGCATGGACGTCGTGAATACCTTGATACTCGGGAATAATCAACGATACTACGAGGAAACGTCCTGAACTTCCTTAATGTCGCTTACTACATCTCCGTCGTGTTCTGCGATCCGGACACTCGTCACCGACCAAGCCACTCACGGAGTATCAGACAATGCTACCGATGTAGGATGATAAACTTCAGCTCCGTGTGGCTTCATGGGAACAGCGCGTACACTTCCCCGTCGAGATTGTCCTCAGCGCTGATCGGAAGGGAATTTCTCAAATGGATAAGTCTGGTGTGTATTCGGTCGTGCATCCTTGAGTGTGGCGTTTTCGTTGGTGATCGATCGCTCAGGGTACAGTCCAAATTACCATCATCATCATCGTTCTAATTGTTTCGACTGCGAGGGCATTGTCTCGTTTTCGTCCTGTTCATTTCATTTCGTGGCGACTGGGCGGATGTTGTGCGTTTCGAACATGAGTACGCCTACCAGGTCGCGACAGGTATGTCGTGTTATCCAACTTTCATTAAAATGCTCTCGGGCAGGCCACGTCGACGACGAGAACTAACCACGTACGCATGACGATATCGAATCACCCACGATGGCGCTCACACCACATATATAGGCCCATGAAGGACAATCAGGCCCCATTTTCGCTGCGGGTAGCAAGCCATGGGTCCTAGGTTTATTACCGCAAGCCTCGTCCTCCTCGCAGCAGTACATTATGTATCATCCGCCGCCTACTCGCTGTCGAGCAGCTTGACCGGTCAAGGTTTCATCAACGCATTCACTTGGGAGACGAATGCAGATCCCAATTGGGGACGCGTGTATGTACGCCTTTCGTCGATGATATT
Source organism: Boletus huronensis (assembly GCA_038093155.1). Lineage (NCBI taxonomy): Eukaryota > Fungi > Basidiomycota > Agaricomycetes > Boletales > Boletaceae > Boletus > Boletus huronensis. Next base: position 9,813 of record JBBPRS010000287.1, on the reverse strand, counting down.
CGAGTTCTTTGACGCGTGGCGCTGTAGGAACTACGTCGATTTCGCGACAGCACAATCCAAGGGTCTTGTATCCGTCTCTGGGAATCAAGTCACGTTACGCGCGGACAGTACCACAACACTCAATTCAACGGGAGCGGGGCGCGATTCGTTCGATATAGTGTCCAACAAACAGTATACCACTCACGTTGCCATGTACGTTTTTTAATAAAACTTGTATTGTTTAGTTAATCTCTCTTTTTTTTTCTTCGTAGTTTTGACATTGTTCATATGCCTGAGGGTTGTGGCACTTGGCCAGCTGTCTGTATGTCACGCGTCACCTGCCTACTTGACTGTAGTAATGTTTCACTGAACTCACACGATCGACTACATAGGGTCAGTTGAACTGTCTGTTACTATTAGTGCCACTCACCAGAAACCACAATGAATTTTTAGGGTATGTCCTTTCCCACTAATTCACTATAAATTGGGCTGGTGAATATTTCTTGTAGGAACTTGGGCCGAACTGGCCTAACGGGGTATAGTTTCATCGAATTCCATGACTCATGGACTAAGATGGTGCATTAGGGAGAAATCGACATCCTAGAGGGTATCAACAATCAGTCCCCTGATCTCGTCACCTTACACACGAGCCCAAGTTCGTCCTGTCACCCCACTATATGCATTCACGTTGATGACCCTGATTTTCCAACCGTAGACTGCACGATGCCTTCGCAGCGAACCATGAGCGGGTAAATAAAGATATTCTAAGGCGTCCATCAGGAACACACTCACCATGCCACGACAGAACAAGCCAAGGAACCAATTGCAATGTGTACGAAACGGACAATGCGTCTTGTGGTGTCTCGGTCGGCGCGGCCAACAGTTATGGTCCGTCGTTCAATTCGGCTGGTGGAGGATGGTAAATCCTGTTTTTCCGCATCTATCACGTCGCAATGACAAGGACGAAAATGCTAATAGGTATGCGATCGAGCGCACGTCTTCATTTATCAAGGTCTTTTTCTGGACGCGAAACAGTGCATCGGTCCCCAAAGACGTGTCAAGTCCTGGTTCAACGATTGATACAGACAACTGGGTATGGACTGAATGATGGCTGAAAGTGAACCAGACGCTGAGACTTTTTTAACCAACAAAATACGGCAGGGAACACCTACGGCGTACTTTCCGAGCAGCACCTATTGTGACTTTTCGACCCATCTTAGCCCGTTCAATATCGTGATAGACCTCGACTTTTGTACGTTCCCCGACCTCGGACCCAAGCGCGGGGCATTGACATTCTCATCGACCCCTCCTCCCCTCTCTTATAGGTGGTTCATGGGCCGGAAATGCCCAGCTTTACAGCGCGGCCGGTTGTCCGTCGACCTGCGCCGGTCAGTTTTTGTTCATGCGCGAAAAACTCATGATCTCAACCTCTAAACCTGGTAGATTATGTGAATTCCAATCCTTCGGCATTTACAAATGCCTATTTCACGTTCAATGCGTTGAGTATTTACGAGTAGACGGGAGAGCTTGTTCGTGAAATAGTTGGTTTTCTTCTGATATGCCGATGCATGCTTGGAGCTAGAGATATCTAGTTTTCTTATTCTTTTTTGTGTTATTAAGTATTGAATGTGGATTCATTGGCGGTGTTCGTTGATCGACACGCTTCCCGTGATTGCTTCGATCTCGATGTGGCCGTACGAGAAAGGGACATGGTTGCAACGCACGACCTCGCGGACATAGAAACGGTACCAGCCAGTTTCTCGGACAGTTCACTCAGAGGTATTCGTCTGTCTCGGCTTTGACTTGCCTGAAACGAAGTCGGCAGAGGAGAAGTCGCAACCACAAAGCGAAGACGAACGAATATGGGAAAGGTGTGTGAAAAGATGCTAACAACTAGGTGAATCCGCGGCTAGGAAGGAACGCGGATCGGGAGACGAGGCAGTGTAGGTAGTTTGAGTCTTGATCAACGGAATCCGAAATCCGACAACAACTTGGACAGTTTGGACGACGTGCCTTGCGGAGAATATGTGGCTAGCGTTTGCGCTGGTGTTACGAAGCATCGAGGGCATGATGGCACTTAGGCAGGACGGCAATCACAACGCGTTGTTCCATGTCTGCTTTTGGCTGATCCCGAGCCCCAGATCGGCTCGGAGGTTCATCGAAGCCAGGCACTAATCCAGTACAAGTACTTCCATCAGAGACGTGCAGACCGTCGGATTTGCTGCGAACATTCGCAAGAGCAAGTCTTTGTATTTTCTTCCTGTCAATCTCGGATCGAACAGGATCGACAAGGACGGACGTATCCGTGCTAAGCCAACGAGAATACACTGCGGAGCCGCGCTTGTTCTTGTCGTGTAGGGTCGGTAAACTCTGGCCATCAATTGGGACTTTCCCATAACTCCCACACGTCGACTTTGAGACCGATATATGCTTGCGCATTCTGCACCTCGAGTGCTGCAGAGTAGAAACGGTCACGTACGTCCGCAATCGACTCATTAGTTCCGGATGTCAGAATGTCCTCTCATCGGAAGTCTAGGTGGAGAAGTAGATGATTAATTACCATATGGCGGCCGACGTGGCTAGTGAGGCCCACGCAGTGCGGTTCGCGATGTTCATGGCGTGATAGTACATGGGCGCATTGCTGATTTGGCGTGCAAACTTGCGTGCGACCTGTTCTCGTAGCTGACCGTGGTAAATGATGTAGTTGAACAAGCTAATTACATACTCGGACAATTGCTCCGGTCGACGTGCATTTTATCCATGGAGCAAATGTAGGCATGAAGAAGCAGCATAGACGATGCAGCCTCACGGATGATCCGAATTTCTCTATGTGGTGGCCTTGGAACCATAAATTGAGAGCACTTCCGGTGCTACGCTTGGAGCCACAGTATTGACGTGGAAGAGATTTGATGAAAAAACTGATGGCGGTGAATGGGATGATGAGCGAAGAACGAGGTGTATTGTCCGGTATTGACTCAACAAGAGCCTTTGGTGCACTCGATTTCTTCGACCGGGATCCCGAGTGCGGTGGACTTGGCATGGACATGATTCAGGACTAGTGATGGTGCATGGGTGATGCGCGGAACCGGATGGCACTAGCCTTAGCCTTCTACCAAGACAGTTGCAGGAAGTGAGAGACTGAGAGTGCTAGTGAGTGGCGATGCACGGGCTGCTGACTAAGAAACCCGGGTACTCAAAGCAGAACTAGAGTACGCTGTGTCGGACAGTCATCAGCAAAGTAGCAGACAGAGCCCAATTGTCTCGAGCTAGTCGTCCTTTGGCCGATTCAAACGCCTCATCATTCATGAATTTTGCAGTAGCAACCATCATTGCTACTCATCAATGATGCGCGCTCCGGCGAACCGGTGGTGGAAACGATCATAAGATGGAGAATCACCGGCACCTTTGGCTGTGTGGGTACCAGAGACCTTAACTACTAACTAGTACGCGACCCTTCCCACCAGCTTCCCACTGACTACTATGAGCTCCTCGGATAAAGTGCTCACCCTGACCTCTGCTATCTCTCTCGCAGCAGTTGGCGCTATCGGTCTCATCGCAACCGCTTGCGCTAATATCTTGTTGCCCAAGCACGCGCGATGGCAGGACAGGTTCACGTTCTTCTGGTTGGTGAGTGAGGAACAATATGATTTCAAAGGATCCTCGACGAATTGCGATTGTCAAGGCCTTTGATGCATTGATTCACCTATCGATCGAGGCGTCCTTCCTTTATCTTTCAACTTTCGGCAGGTCGGTGAATACCAGTACGGGTTTCTTTGCAGACCTTTGTGAGTGTCTACCTGCACTAGCAACGTGGCAAGTATAACCAACGTCTTGCACACTATCAGGGAAGGAGTATGCCTTAGCAGACGCCCGTTTTGGTATTTCAGACCCAACGGTCGTATCCCTTGAAATGTTGACTGTCCTCGGTGCTGGACCACTTTGCTGCTATATTCTGACCCAGGTTATCAAGAATGACCCCTCTCGTTATTACTGGATCATCGTGTTGAGTACTGGGGAGTTATACGGAGGGTAGGTCGTTTGTCAGGTTTATAGCTCCAACTCCCAGTTGAGGTATGGATAACTTAGATGGATGGCATTCTGTCCCGAATGGTTGACCGGAAGTCCTAACTTGAATCTCTCCGACCTATTTCATTTTTGGGTGAACATTGTGGTAGGACCATTTCCCAACAATATATTGATTGGTGGACTCATGCAAACGTACTTGCAAATCTACAGTTTATGAATTTCATGTAAGTGGTACATGCTATTTTAAGATTTCACGATCGGTAGCCACCTCGATCACAGCTGGGTCGCCATTCCCCTATGGCTGATGTGGGACTCGTATGGGCATGTTGTTGGATCGTTGCGGCAGGCTCAAGCTAGTGTTCAGGCAAAAAAAGACTGACAGATCGTCTCATCTAGCATTGCTAGAATCTATACTGTAGTCCATTCCAGTACTCACTGGTCAAAACTGATGTGTTGATAGGCTACCGTACTACCAGTCATGTATGTCCTAAGTGCAACAATTCTTTTCTAAACACGAGCTAGTATTGTCCACAGTAGATTATCTCGCTTGGCACCAAACCTCCCACGGGAAGACCTCTTTTTATACTACTTCTTATCCAAAGAGGACACGAACACCGGACACCTGTCATCAAGCTATGTGATTGCAAGAGCGTTGGAGTTGTGGGAAGACTCCCACCGTAGTCTGGTGATCCGTCCGTCCATAATCGACGGCTAGCCTCATATAGAGGGGCTGGTCGCCAGACTATCCCACCGATACTCATAGTCGTGTATGCGGCAAAACCTATTGATCAATCGCCAGAGACGGCGAATCTGCCAATTACAGCTCAGTAGATCGGTGAACCGAGTAAAGTCATCGGGCTCACCGAGGCCATTGGAACTGGTAATGTCTGACTTGCTCCAAACACTATCATCCATGGCGCTAATTCACGACTCTGTAATCCCACAATCGTCGTCATGTTCAGTTCTCTGTCTGTTGGACCGATCAGCGGAAGGATGGGCCACGTGGGATTGTCCAGATCAGGGACGCTGTAGCGCGGGCGTTGAAAGCAAGTCGAGGTCCTCTGCCGTTTCCCATATCCCACTCGCTCTCCGTCCTCCTCCCCGACCACAGCTGTCTCCGATCCGCGTCCATCCTTTTGCTCCTCCTCCATCCACCACATTCCCCTCCTCATGTCCCTCAATACCCTCCCGTACGATCTTCTGTTCAACATCGCCCAATATCTCGCCATCGACGATATCCACAATCTTCAAGCGGTGAGTACCCCAACCCGTCCTACCCCATCTCGTCGGTCTACATTACTCACTCAAAGATCGTTCTGGATCACAGACCTGCAAATCGCTTCGAGCGTTTACTCTCACTCGACCCGTCTACCGTGCGCTTGCACATGGCTTACTCGCTCGCTCTCGGCCCTTGCCTCTTCCAGCCTTCCAACGCCTCTCGGACCTTTCTACCAAGAATCTCATCAAGGCGGTCGACAGAGCCCATAGTTTTGAAAGGGCTTGGAGGGTCCGTGCACCTCGTCCCGCAAGGTCCCCATTCCATTTGTCTGCATCCCCATCCACCTCATCCGACCGACCCGGCCAATGGTACACAAAGATATCCGCGCCGCCAAACGAAGAGATCGATTGGTTATCACCGATAACGTCTTCATTCACACTTTGTGCAACTAAGAGCGGTCGTGTCATTTGCTGGGATGTTGCACGCGACGTCTGTCTCGCAGAGTGGGACCCGCGCACGCTATCCGCGCAGCGTGGCAGCAGTGAGCGTGTTTCCAAAGATAGCCACAAGGTAGACCGCCGCAAGTCAAAGGGCGACGGCGACGATAATGACGATGGTCAAGAGGACGTAGACGCCGAAAAGAAATGGGAGTTATGGAAATGCCGCGTCGAATTCGACGAACGAGCAGTATACTTTACGATGGCAAGAGTTCTCGAGGGATCGTAAGTATATCAGGGCACGCTCATACCAAGTTCTAATTCGCATCAACAGCTATGATGACAATCGGGTAATGGAGTTCGTTCTCATGAAACTTGCGTTCCCTCCAGAAGTGCGGGACTATCCCTCTCCGTTGTCCCAAGCCTTGTCATTCACTTCAGAATCTCACTGTTGCTCTCCCTCCAAAAGTCCAGCAAACTCTCCCCCACCTTCGTCCCAGGGATCATCCCCCCAAGACTCAACTCTCCACACATCCAGCACGGCTACAGATTCTACCTATTCCACACGTTCGCCCTTGTCCACGCGGACTGCCTCGCCCCTTCCTGACTGCACAGAGTGTTATCGAGAGATGCCGACGCATACCATTTGCCCCTGCGTAATCCATTCGGTCTATCCAACCTGCCCTGGGGGCCAGTTTATCGGCACTCGATGTTCTTTTCGCACGGGGAGTGTTTGTGAAACTCCCTTACAACCTGTACTCGAACACAAACCCATCTTCTTCCCGCTGACATCCTTCCATACGACTGGAGTGGTTATGAACGTTTTCCTGCTGGATCCACCGCGTCGGCTCTTGAGCGCTTTCGTATGGGTGGCGAGCAGTAACACTATCGGTGAGCAACTGAGAGAACACGACTGTGTTTTCGTACATTGATCCCATCCTAGGGTTGTATGTTTTGCTGGATTGGGCCAAAGATGAATATGTTTTTGTGGATACTGGTGTTGGCTGTGTAAGTACGGCATCTCATAGGTCTCCTGCGCGACGGTTCATATGGACCGTCCAAAACCATATGTAGATGCATGTCTGACGAGAAAAACAACTTTCTAGCTTATATCTTCAAATTGGTCTTGCATCTTACACGAGGATCAAATAGTCATTCACTCGGAAGAAGCAGATGCTGCTTATCAACACTTTTATCCTCTCAATATCCTCCGCAACTTTGTCAAACCCCGCAAGCCTAGCCTTATCGCAATTCGCATCCATGATCACGATTATGAACCAACGAACCACGACCCACCGCGCAATTTTTTCCGTGATGACCTGCCCGTTATTTCGACACGACTATCGCCAATGAGATCGATATCGAAAAAGTTTGTCTTCCCAAGTGTTCAGCCCAGTGCTGTCGAGGTTGCCGATCCTGGCTTCACGACCAACCATGACGTAGAAGATGATGAGGAAACCCCTGGTGACGCTAATAGTCCATCGTCAGCCGTTGAGGAACAGCCCCATGCTGGACCGTCGATTTCCACTATACCAGAAGAGAAGTCTGAATGGGTCGACAAGAAAGACGCGAACCCTGATGACGGCTCGGAGTACGAAACGGAAACGGAAGATGACGATAGGTGGTCACAGGAGGCCGTGACAGAAAGCTCGAGATCGAAAGGAAAAGGAAGAGCTGATAGCGAAGGTATTATTTCCGAGTATGAACCGGGTCCATCGTCGAAAAGAGCGAAAGACAAGGGTAAAATGCGGGAAGTAGATGCCGAACAGGAACCGGATGAAGAGACAAACCAAGTCGGGTCTTCGTCAGCGTCACAACAGAGCTCCCCTGGTACTGTCCATTCGTCTTCGAGTGTATCGACAGCAATCCAATCCGTCGTGCCATCACATTCCCCTACCACGTCTTCACTGGCCCCAAACCCGTATCCTTTCCCGCCTTGGTATCCCGAGTCGGCTCATTTTGTTCGACAGTGGTGGCCTACATTACCGGGAGTTCCTCGACTAAGTTGTACAGTCGTTCTCCTCGCCGCCCACGATCCGGATACCCACCGTACACGATTTGTACTGGCGCAACACTACTTCCGCGTCCCAATCGTCCGCGAGTCATCGACGTCGAGTTCGCCTACATCCGACAGTCACGCAAGCGGGGAAGCAGACGATGAGATGCTTCACCTGTGGTACGTCTCTACGCCCTTTGAAGTCGTTTGTGTGCTCGATGGTACGGGTGACAATGATGACGACGAGGAAGCGGGTGATCGACCACGTCCCCTTGTCGCCGTCGATTTTGGACACGCTGTCTGGATCGAATATGCTGCGGAACCGGGGGGTGTCTATGGTGTGGATGCGTCGCGACTCGTAGGCCACGCCGCGTTTTCGGACAGTGAAGACGACGGAGAGGACGAGGACGATGCGCTGTTTGCAAGCATGTCAGATGACGGAAGCGGGTCAACATCGGCTTCGGCGTCGAACGGCCCAGGGCGTCATCCTGATCTGCCTGGACGAGCCGCGAGCGAGTCGACAAACCCGCACGATGGAGACGGTACGATATACGACCCACGGCGACACCGCGTGCCGAAATGTCTCCGCTTTGTCACATTCCCACCTGTCTTTACCGCGGTGGATCGAAAACGGGACAAGCCTGGGGAGGGGCGATTGTGGCGCGAGGAAGCGGTCGTGCGTACGCTCGAGATTCCTGAGGAACTTGATTTGGATGGGGTGGAGACGATCAACATTGATCAGAGTCAGGGCGCTGTGATCTTGTCGGTAAAGGAAGGCAAGATTTTCATTTTGAGGTATGAATGAGCGGAAGCTGGTTGCCAGTGGGTGGTGGTTACGGGACTGTGAGATAGGTTGGTGTATGTAGCAAGTTTAGATGGTTTGTACATGTTCGAGTAATAGTACTAGTATGTCTACATAGTAGAGCCAGAACTTTGCCAAGTTGAAGTCACTTATCTAGATATTCCGTGCTCGAAGTACACGCGCTCGTCCGGAATGGACCAATGATTTCCTAAATGACTCCTCATAGGAGGGAAACGCCATGCGGAAACTTAACACTGCCAGTGGGCAAAGGTCTTTCATTTTCAGGCTTCGCGTTACCCGCGTGGTGTATCCATGATGCTAACTACCATCATGGTTCTCCCGAGCCTTCTTATGAAACGCCCTCATTGACAAGTAAACATGGGTCGTTGATACGCGTTGCCAGTGTTGTGGCCTTTCGGACTTTATGGGGAGGAATCTGGGTCAGGCTGCACTTGATAGAAAGGTTACCTAGGATGACAGAAGCGGCCAAGGTTCCTGTCATTGTGATCATGCGGTGTTGACCGGGCCTCGTGCCCGTCCGCACTGACCCTCAACGCGGCGACAGTGCAAATGGCACCGTGGCAACGATGCGGACGAATGGAACGTGTTGGCTTAGCTAACAGGCCTGCCTGGAGCCTCGCTCGCTTCGAGGTGTTCCGCACTGCTGGAAAGGGGTCTCTCTCTCTCTCTCTCTTCATCCTCTGCCCAATACCATCATCGTTGGGTCCGGGGGGCTCGTGCTCAGCAGTTAGTAACCCGCCAGTTCTTAACCCCGAAGGTAAAGCACATCTCTCGTATCTCTCGAACGATCGTCCTCTATCGTCTGAGCACCCATCGAATCGCAGCGGACTGCCATTTCTTTTGCAGACCGCCGTCTTTTTTTACGCTTGGTCTTCTCGGGGCCGACCCAGTGGCAACCCATCATTTGTTGCTCGCCACTTGGTTTCTCGAAGCGCGTCCCAACATCCCCCCCCATCTAAACTGGAAACCCAAAAACGCCCAGTCTGAGCCATCTCCATGATCAGCAGCTTCTGGTCCTCGGCCCCAAAACGAAACAGCACGCCAAAACCCCCACCTCTCACACCTAAACTCACGACTATCACATCCCCCGAATACCCACCCCATCCAGCACACGACGCGCAATGGGAGCACGTCAAATATGGATCGCCTTCGTCGCCCGACGTCGACGACGAGGCCACCTATGAGCGCCTCGGGTATAGCCAGGTGGATGGCGGTGATCACCCACGTGGGGCACTGCCTCCATCCCCGCCTCCACCCCCGCCCCCGCCCCCGCCCCCGCCCCCGCCCCCGCCTCAGCTCCAACCTCCCCAGTGGCAGGAAGAGAATGACCGAT
>JBBPRS010000286.1:0-27409 GCA_038093155.1 Boletus huronensis | reverse complement strand
CACTTAAAAACACCTTAAAAACACCTGATGGATGTACAAATCAGTGAGGGAGAAGACAAGCTATGGAATGAGGGCTCACCTTGTCAGAATCTCTTTGGCAGTCAATTTGTGGACAGAACAAGGGCAGCAAGAATGGTGGGTGATGCAGTGCAAGAGCAACAGCACTAAGCGCTTACTCAACATGCAACTCACTCAAGCGCACCCGGGGTCCTGTCCCAGCTGTCTCCGAGGCGTGACTTTTCGAATTTTGCTTTCCACGGAGAAATGAAAACAGCTGTAACAGTCTCGCTTGTATGGCATTGACCCCTGGGAGTGACAGTCATTATTAATTAAATTATCAGGCTTCCGGCTTTAACGTAACTAGCTGGGGTTTCTAGCATATGACTCAGCGCCCGCGGATGCAATTATTGGAGTTGCAAGCTCTCCAGCATAGAATAACCCTCATTCGGAGGCTGTTCGAAATAGAAGAAATCGGTCCTGATCGTTCTCGAGGATAGTGTTAGTAATCGCTCGTGCTACCTGCGAGTCGACGAGGATATCTTCCGAATAAATCTGCTAACACTCTACGTCCAGGCTCAACAGCATTGGGTAAGGATATGACTTTGCTAGATGGACGGCCTAAGGACTTGAGAAAGGTTTGAACGATAAATGATAAATTAGCCAATTTGAAGGGATGTAATAATTGCGAAATTCACGTCCGCAACTCAATCAAACACACTGGACCTGTCCTGTGGGTTCTACTTCTCGCATTTCTTCATACCCTAATAAATAGTCTCGGAAGAGGAGTGATGTTCTAAACCTGTCGTTACGGCTGCACGAAGTTCAGTCAAAGTATGTTCCACCGTCGATAGACATCTAACAGAATGAAGTTAGGCTTCAGACAATATTCTGTTTATCAGCGGAATTTCAGTTACCGTCTGGCCTGTATCGGAATGAGCACTGTGGACCATCTGTCGTGTAAGATACATACCAGTGACGTAGTGTGCCTCCGGTGACACCAGGTAGGACACAAGACTTGCAACATCTTTGGGAGTACCTAGGTAACCAACTGCCGCCATCTTCTTCAACTGTTTTCAAGCTGGTAAGTGAGGATCGAACAAATGGCTAAGTATGTGCTAGGATAATACCGGATCGACAACACCCCCTTCGTCACCCGTGTATTTCACCATGTCCTCTTGCAGTGTCTCAACTGTACAGGCATTCGTTAAGAAAGGAAGAGATGCACTTTGGTGAACGACTGACGCATCGGAGTCTCAATGAGTCCTGGAGCATACGCGTTCACAGTTATTCCATAGCTCCCAAACTCGATGGCTAAACACTGTCAGACTGCTATATCAAAGATATTCAAGTTATCGAACCTGCGGTTTGGGTTAATCCCCTAATTGCAAACTTCGATGTGCAATATGCACTCAGGAATGGATGTCCTATAGTGACACCGATACCATGTTAGCCAGGTTTGAAATTGTATATACACAGACCATGATGTCGCATTGACCTTTCTTGCCTGCGAGAGAGCTAGCACCAATAATACGACCTTTGGTTCCTTGCTCGATCATCTTCTGTGCTGCATATTTGTAGCACAGGAACGTTCCGCGAACATTGACCGCTAGGACGGCATCCAGATCATCCACGGTTGCTATGAAAGTGAGAAAGTGTTGTCAGGACTTGCTCGGTCAATTCTGCCCTCCGAGTCTGCAGAATGACAGACTTACTTTGGGAGATCGACCCTGTCCTCAAGATCCCGGCATTCGCGACCATCTAATAGAGAATCGGAATTGTTAGCCTCGAAGTGAAGTTGGTACAAGCGTTGGCCTACCACATCGAGGCGGCCCAATGCTTCAACCACGCCGTCGACCATGTTCTTTACTTCCTCCTCAATACTCACGTCGGCCGCTAGCACGCAGACTCGCCGTTCCGGATATTCTGTGTTAATCTCCTCCCTGGTTGCATCAAGGCTATGTTTATTTATGGCGAGATCGTTTAACGCAATATCGTAGCCATCGCTCGCGAGTCGGAGGGCAATGGTCCGACCTATGCCATTCGCTGAGCCTGTCACCAACGCGACACCTTTTGAGTGGGAAATTGGTTCGAAAGGCATATGGTCCTGATGGTGCGTGAGAGGGATGGCGGCCTTGACGCCCACCTCCAAACAATGCCCCAGCTATTTATGTGTACCTGGGCTCCCATAAATGTGGGAGAACCCTGTTGGACGGTGACATCTGTGTGACCCATCATTCTTGCGTGCTTGAATGTGATGATAAGCCTTACTGAATGCTTTATGCGGTTCGGCACATGCATCTTCCGACTCAGTCGTTTCCATTGCATTCCATGATGTTTTTCACACGTCAAGAAGTGGGAAATGATGTGCTATCGCGAGGCTCATCAGCAGTCTCGTTTACGTATGGTACTTACTAGTAGTAGAGGTTCAGGGGTAATGTGGCGCTACTTGTGTGCCAATTTCTAGCAGTGTGAATTCGAAGTACATTCGTCTTGGTCGTAGCCTATAGGCCCATCAGCAGTGTAGGATGATGGCAAGGTCTTGGGCAAGGGAGTCGTTCTCTGAAAGTCTGCTTACCACATCGAGGCATCCCAAATCGTGCACTACCATATCCGCCATACCCTTCACCTCCTCTTCCGCGCTCACATCGGCCACCACACAGGTACTTTTCCCAGGATACTCTTCTTCAATCTCGTTTTTCGGTTCTGCAAACTGAGTCGAGGTCGTCTACCCCGAGGCTGGCAAGCCGCCGTGCGATGCTTCTCCCAATACCGGGGCTGTCACCACAACCACGACTTTAACCAGAGAGGCAGTCGAGAACTCGGTGAACATCTGGAAAGGTCAGGCACTTATACCTAGGAGTGTCCGACCTCGTCCAAAGGGCCAAAGCTCTTTATATGCGTCGTTAATCTAGATTCATCGCCGCCACTGGTTCCTTTGCGCAGGTAGGATGTCTCGTCATACGTGCACGGCTGCTTTTTCTTGATCAATGAACGAGGACCTTGTCCCCCGGCTTTCCCGCTCGATTCTATTAGGTGAGTCATCGTCAACGCCATCGTCAGTCTTGCAGTGTGTAGGTTTTTTGAGCCCGAGTGTGCAAGGACGGCCGGAGCTATGGCACAACCTGAACGTTCTTTAAGATATCCCTCCCGGGCACTCGATTACCGTAGACACTCGCGCCAAATTTGAAACGTGTCTTGCCGGCGTAACATTGGCTCATAATGGCTCAGCATGTCAAATCGACAAAAGAAACAAAACGCAATAACAAGCCATCAACAGATGCATGGTACATGTTACCATAACACCGACCAAGAACTATGCGACCCATCCCATATATGCGATGACAAGCCTGCAGGTATAAATAAGTCCTTGTGAGTACGCCGTCAGAGTTAAATAATGTGGAATATCATTGTCGGCGGACAAGGAACACTAAAGTCTGGGTCTGGTAAGAAATGTTGTTACGAGGTTCTAATCTTTTGACACCATGACTTTGCCACTACTTATCCCCCCATTAGGACCGATAACGGCTCTGCGGTCCTGCACCGACATCAGTCCCGATAGTTTTGCGGAGACGCAGCTGCGGTTGCCAGCTCCCCTGAGAAACGTGATGGAGACTAATGAGGATGATGTCATCCACTCTGATGTCCAAGGGACCGACTCTCCATCCCCTATCGGACCCCACTTGCATCGCTTGCTCGCTCATAGCATCCATGAACCGCTTGACGCATCTTGCGACGACTTTAGCGAGCCTTTCCTTGTTGATCATGCGACGTTTAGATGTATAATCTTTCGTCGGGACCTGTTTGTGGCACGGTTGGTAGCCTGGCCACTGGGGGACCATCAGTCACGGAAATCAAGGCATAAACAGCACCAGAGAGAGTAACATACCTGTACTCGTATACCTATCGAAGGTCCGCACGACCCCGACGCAAACGCAGGCTCATTACCCTCCACTAGGCGCGTTAACCGTTTGGATAGCAGATGTGATATCGGTATACCCCATTCAGGTGAGTCTTGTGGGAGGAAGATGATAGGGGGGTGCAACTTGGCAAGAGATACGTATCGCTTCTTGTCTCCTTGAGCACGTGGCTCGTAGATAGTCTGAGGTACGAACTTGCGAGGCCCATTAACGACGACAGCGTTCCAGCAGGTAAGGTACCATGATACCACGTGCTCGGGATGTGAGCTGGTTGGAATTGCCTGTCCACTGGTGAGTGCAGGGACGGTCGTACAGGAGAAAACGCCGCGAATTTTGCGTTCTCGCTCCTGAGGAGTTATGGACTGTTTTCCAGCTACAACGACCTACCGACAAAGTGGCGATGTCAGTGACAACTAATGGGATACCACAGCATGACGCACTCTGTCTCCCGAAGCTTGCTGGGTTCCATAACCGAAATATTCTGATGGATCGGGGACGGGAGATGATACTAAAGGGCCGATATTGCCGGAAAGACCATTGTCCCACGCAGAACAAAATGTATGAGGGGTTACTGTTTGTGCCGTAGAGAGGAGCGAAGAGCTCCGCCCCGCAGCTAGGCTATATTCCACGAGGTGAAACCGGGGATCGAGGAAACCATTCTGCGAAGTAGCGTAGGCGGGATATGAGGCGCGTTGGTCATATGGCATGAATGGGAATGGGTGCGCAGGCGAAGCATCCGCCTCTGTCCTATAGTCAAATGATAACGTGGCCTCCGAAATCGGGGAGGAATGCTGAACAGGAGATGTCACAGAATAATTCATGGTGTGAGACTAGCGAGCGAGGAGCACAGTGATCAGATATAAACAGGATAGGGCGTTGAACGATTGTCCTCGACTGGAATGGATCACCGGGGGCCCCCTTTATAGCCTCAGTTTTCCTTTTAATGATTGTGCATGGGTACGCTGCACCGTGATTACATCTCATAATTTCGCCCAGCGGGAATATGATGAGTGTCCGCAACGTGTAGGCTGTAAGTGCCGTGAACCATATCCTGACCTAGAATGGCCGACACGCGACTACCGCCAACCGTTCACTGATGGAAAGTTCAGTTTGAGGATGGGAGCCATAGAGGAACTTAGAAGCAGTCAAGGGAATGGAGGAGCAGGCCAAGCTGTAACAACGCCGCCCATGGGTTCCAAAAACCTCCATTCTCAATTTCCCTGCGTGTCTTGACTACACATGAGATAGGTGAACACGTCAGCTGAGTGGTTACGTTCACCGAGATATTTGATTACTAGATGATATGGAATGGAACTTACTTTCATGTCCATGACGACTGGGTGGGCCGTATGCATCCGACTATCCCAGGAGAATTGCGTACATCTTACCTTTCTTCCAGCGAACTTCAGGCTGTGACGTGAACGCTGGCGAAAAGGGTATTCCCATCAAATCCCTTGTATACAATGGAACATCTACTCACCGATAACGACCAGCCCACTAAAACAGTGGAGATTTAAATACCATAAACTGCGAAATGACATGAGGTGTCGCCACTCTCCATTCCAACGTGTTTGCGGTTCCACAGGATAAGCTAGACCAGTGATCGTGTGGATAACGAAAACATTAACATTTCCTAAAAGACCAAATGAAGACGCATTCGTGTAGAATACATACAGGATGCCAGGTCAGTTGATACGCCATCCTGTCAATATTAACCAACCATCCTGTAAAATCCTGTACAGAACGAGATATGTGCTATCACATTCTCCTCTAGCACAGACTCTGACAATTCCAACGGTCTGACACATACCTAGGCCAAGCAGTCCGCAGAATTTTCCAATGGCTAAGATGCATGGTGTGACATGTGAGTGGATGTACCGAATAATTCCGGGGACAGAGGAAGAAAGAATGCAGAATACGCTGAGCAACGGTCAAGCAGGCCAGAGAGAGAACGAAGGAGGATGCAACACTGATGACACCAGCGTTACCCAGTGTTCATATAGAGAAACATTGGCGCGCGTCAACGGAGAGATAACGATGCTGTAGAAGGGCGCCACTAGTAGAAGCTTGGAAGTCTGAGTCGATACCGAAGTAAGTCGAAACCCACCACCGTGACAGCAAGTGTCAATCACGTATTAGTAATTAGCGCCTTCCACGGTCTGTCTCCACGATGACTCGAATCTCCGTATCCTCGCATGCAGCATATTCTCCAGGGATAAAAAGTACTGAGTTCGGGTCACCGATACGCTAACTGCTGTTGTGATTGGCTCGACACCGATAAAAGGAAGTGGCAGACACGTTGGTCGTCGTTTTCGCCCCAAGTTGTGTCGTGATCACTGAATTGATCCCTCCTAGTAGCCCATCAACAAGAATGCAGGAAGTCGTCACTCTGGTCCGTTCTGGTCAACGAAACGAGTGCATAGCGACTTGAACGACATCTTGCAGGCGAGCGTCTTGCCATGCTTTTCTGGGCGATCGTGTCTTCATGTTTACCCTACTAAGTTGCGCTCGATTTCAACCTACTGCTTGACTGTTATCTCCTGTTATCTCAATTTAGCATCGCTCTACATATACTTCGACTACTTAAGCTTGGACGTTTCTTATATAAACCTCAAATCATCTCACAGATGCAGAAGCTAGTTAATATGGATACCCATCTTCCTCAGTTCGACTCTCGGAGACAGGTTGAATCATCGCAATTGCGATCACTGCGCAATGCAGCGTGAAGTTTCGGAGTCCTTAGCCCTTCTCTCCCTTTCTGCGTCGTACTCTCTGGCACGAGCAACTGCTACAGCACGAATATTTTCCTGTCGCCTCTCAGCAACGAGCCTCTCTCGTCTCTCGGCTGCAGCAAGTTGCTCTTGTCGTCGGCTTTCTGCTTCTCGCTGCTCCACCCGATATTGTTCTATCTTTCGAATGGCCTCCTGATGAAGCCGCCTCCTCTCCTCTTGTTTTTCGCTTTCCACTTCCCGTCTTCTGCGTTCTTCTTCCTGTCTCTTGCGTTCTTCTTCCTGTCTCCTGCGCTCTTCCTGTCTCCTGTGTTCGTCTTCCCGTCTCTTGCGCTCTTCTTCCTGTCTCTTGCGCTCTTCTTCCCATTTCTTGTACTCTTCTTCCCATTTCTTGTGCGCTTCTTCCCGTCTCTTGCGTTCTTCTTCCTGTCTCTTGCGTTCTTCTTCCTGTCTCTTGCGTTCTTCCTCCGCTTGCCTTCTCCTCTCTTCTCGCAGACGCGCCTCACGTTCTTCCTGGAGCCTGCGTTGTTCCTCGGCGGCTTCCTCTGCCTTCAGCCTGGCTTCCAGCTCAGCCATCTGACGACGATGCTCGGCCTCAGCTTCCTCGCGCTCTTTCTGCGCCTCACGTGCCTGCCGAGCAATCTCCTTGAGACGTTCAGCCTCTTTAGCACAAGCTGAGCAAGGAGGAGGCTGGGGACGACGGCACTCCCAAGTGAGTGTGTGAAGACCCGCCGGACACTTGGCGTTCATACTATGTTTGCATTGCGACGCGTCGTGTGGGTCATGCAGCGCTGATGACCGACGAGGGTGGCACTTCATCGGGCACGTGTGTCCACAGGAGAGCGTGGATCCGCTTTGCAAAAGGCAACGTCAGGTCGCGTGAAGGGTTCGGACTATCGGTGAGGATGTGAATAAACTCACCATGGTTCCGTGCATCCACCGTCCGGACAGTGATTATCGAAATCCTTTGGATGCTTGAGTAGAACGGTACGTTCGGGATGCCTCTCGCACTTGACAGGGAACCCCTGGTAAACGTACTGACCGTTCTCGAGGAGCGTGAAGAACCGTTTCCAGAGCGCTCCCCCTTTCTTGGAATGCAAAAACGTTTGGGAATTGCCGATCAAAATGAGGCCATCTCGGGCGCGTGAGAGGAGGACGTTGAGACGCTCGGGAGAGTCCATGAAGCCGATCGTGTTGGATTTATTTGATCTCGTGAGACTCGCAATCACGATATTGCTTTCCTCACCCTGATAGTTGTCTATAACAGGTTGTTAGATAGCGTTGTGTTCGCAAGTACGTTCCTCACCAATCGTAGCCAAATGGATTTGGCCTTTCTTGACTTTGGGCTCCGGAGGAGCAGATGGGGACAGGCCGGCACGCGCGAGATCCATGGAGTCCATATCGTTAAGGATCAGGTCATTATCGCGCTTCAAAGCGTCGCGTAGCTGGTGAAGTTGGCCAAGATACGGGGTGAGGACGACGATGTCCTCGCTTTTGTACCCCTGTTGGGCAAGGTAGTGTACCATCTTGAGCACCATCTGTACCTCGTGTGTGTTTTGCTTCGATGCTTTGGTGCCACCGTCTGCACGGTCGCCAATGTGGGAGTTGTCATCTTCGGGATTGGTATGGTCCACAAAGATAACGTTTGATTGTACTCCGCGGATATCGGATCGATGATAAGTCGAGGGAGCATCAATAAGCTCTGGGTAAGTGAGCTCGCGGACAAAGGCAGAGATTTGGGGGCGCATCCGATGTTGGGTGGAAAGGGTCTCATGGGGGTAGCCCTTGAGGACAAGACGCTCGAAAAGCGACCGGTTCAGGTCAAATCCCTCGCCCTTTTCAACAGTCAATTGATAGTTGTTGACTTTGGGCCGCAATTGTCTACGAAAATGTCATTGGCAACAAATGGCTGAGATAACGTCACAGACATACTTGTGGTCACCGATAAGAATCATCTGATCGACTTTGGGAGACAACGCAGTCAAGATGTGACTTTCGAGGATCTCGCCAGCTTCTTCCACGAGGAGAACCTCAGGAGCAACCTCTTTAAGCGTTTCGGCGTGGATAGCTGCCCCTGTGGTCGTACAGGCAATGATCCTCTTCTGCTGCAAAATTGACAGAGTTGATTTTGCAAATTCCTGCTTGATAGCGTCTTGCAATTCATTATACAGTTTGCCAGCCTTGCATATCGATTCCAAATCCTTAGTGATCAGTTCATGCCGCCACTTGTCCAGCAACTCCTGGCGGGCAGAGCGGGGCATACCCCAGATCCGAGCTGACACTTGGATACGAGGCTCGCCACTCAACACTCCAGCGTTCAGACCCTGCATCCACCGTGAGAAGAGATACCACCTATCAATGGCTTGTCCGTTCCGCCCAACGCGTGTCATTCCGTCTTCCGTCTCCAACGGCACGTAGAATGCTTTGAAGAACTCGTCATGCGCAAGTTCTAGGTGCGCGAGCAGGTTTTTGTTGTCGGTGTCTAGTAGCGCATCAAAGTGAGATTGGAGCTTGTTTTCGTGCTGTGATGCGAGGGCTCTGGAGAGGTTGATTTGACTCCAGTCATACTGAAGCCTCCCACGTGGTTGCTTGTGGAGAGCAAGATGATCCGTCGACTGGTTTGAACGGCCGCCGATGCGCACAATGGATCCGGCAGGTATATCGTACTCGAGAAGATCACAGAGGAACTGATCTAGCGCGTGATTGGTATAGCAAACGACAAGAATTGTTTGAGCAGTTTGATCATGTATTGCTTTCGCAAGAAGGACACCTAAAAACGACTTTCCAGTTCCTGCGGAAACGATGAGATAACTTCAGGAACTGTGATGACAGGCTCACCGGGTGGCCCTTGGATCAACGATACACGTTGCTGAAGTCCTACAACCAGAGATTTCGCCTGAGCCTTGTCGAGACATATAGATTTAGGGAGGTCCAGTAGAGTGTCCAGCTTAATGGAAGGGGTTGAGGTGAGTTGTTGGGTAATGTGCGAGAAGACCACTCTCTTCTTCGCGGACTCAAGTGGCGATTCTGAGTTCCAAAGTATGATATCTCTCGAGAGGGCGGCATCATGCGTCTTCAGAGCGGAGAGCACCGGCTCGAAAGCAAATATCGCCGTGTCGATTTGGATGAGTTGTACATTCTGGGTCATGCGAAGAGAGGTGAGCGTCTTTCTTAAGTTGGCCTCGCCATCTAATTGAAGGACTATCACAGGGGGTTTGCAGGCTAGGAGTTCCTCCGCGCGGTTTACTGTCCCAAAGCTGATGATATGTTGACCAGAAACGAGGCAAACGAGAGACTGGTGTCTCAAAATCTTCGAGCCACGAGGATCCCGTGCAAGGAAATTCGCCCGATCCTCATCCTTTACGCCCTTGAGCTGCCAGAAGTCGCTGCCACATCGCAGCTTAATTCCCCAGCGAGTCTTCCGATGGTTAGGACCAGGATAGATACCGACCATAGAGACCCCGTTGACACGGAGACCGCGATACTTCCCGCCCTTCTGTAAAGCAGCTTGTACCTCCTGGCGGATATCAAAGATCATGTCCTCGCGGAGCATGCGAAAGGTATTGTCTAAGTAATCCTTGACCGGAGTTTCGGATGGGTCGAGCTCATCATCCAATGATGTGCGGAGGAAGGAAGGCTTTCGACACAAGATCTCGTCGGCGGTGGGGAGAATGGCGATGTCCCGGTAGTCTGCAAAGTCGTTATCGTGGCGCCCACCAGGCCCACTGCGTACGTCGTACACCGTCACAGAATTAGCAGTAGAGAGGATATGTTTGATGAGGTGTCCCATCTCTCTGATTTCATGTTTGGGTGACTCGATGAGGCTATTTTGAATGGATGGTTGAACTGCAATGTCTCGGAAGGAACTGGTGTCCCGGTCTTGTAAAGTGAGGAGTCGAGAGAGCAGTCTAGCGAAGACTAACTGAGCGTCCTCGCTCAGCGTGCCCTGCTGGAATGCACGAACGAAGACACCCCAAAAGATTGGTGGCTCCACCACGTGGAACAATACATTGTCCAGGGCGTCGCCACCTACATCGGAAGTTCCAAGGAGATGCTGCAGGACAGTGGAGCCCAACCCATTCATGAATTGGTCGGACAAATCGAACCGCATTGCAGACTGGACCGAAGACAGACCGTGAGCACTCTCAGTGATTGCACCCAAGCATACCACTGGGTCATCCTGAGCGCAAAGACCTTCTAGGAAAAGAGTGGCGCCACGGGAATCAAGTTTAACTGACCCGGACAAAACCTCGAGGAATCGTTTTTTCAGCCTGGAAACACGGCTAGAAGTCGAACGAGCAGGGTCCATGTGAGGCTTGGTCGAACGAGTAGGGGTTCAAAACGGGCGGGGACTCGCACAGCAAGTTTAAACAGGTGCGTTACACGAGGAGATCTGCGCGGTACTAAATTGGAGAAAAGCAATGCTCCATAGAAATTAAGCTGTGAAAACGTGTCACTGAGTGAGTGCGTGAGGATGGCTTACGACGTGTACAGCATTTGGTATACCAACCGTGGGTAGACTACCATCGTGCGGGTAATTTTCACGGCAGATTCCGCCGCAGTTCCACCGTTCCATGAACTTGGTCACCAACTTTATGCTGAAAAGCGTAGCCTCGGCCTCATGTGTCGTCCGCCGATTCGCTGATTTTTTGTAGTCCGATGACATGTCGGAAGCACGACAGGGTGGCCGAAGGACGCCGGACAGGTCGTAGACCCCGACACAAGAGAGCGGCGAATATACCTTTGATTCTACCGTCCAGCATGCCTGATCGAGTCGTGTTCACGTCCGACGAAGGTCACCATCCGCCGCAGCCTCCTGCGCACAATCATGTCCACCGACACGCACGGCTTCCGATGAGAGCGTCGGGCACCTTTTGAACGGAGATAACGTCTTACTCGTGATCGCAACTGGGAGCAGCAAGCCTACGAATATTCGTATTTGTACTTCTGATACACTTGATTGACATCTCGCCACTCGCCTGGATACACTCAGCAACGTATCACACCCGTAAGACCCAGCCATAGTGATCATTTTCAGGCGAGGGTGTGAGTCCGGATCTCCGTGGTCACATCGCTGGCGTTTTTGTTCGTCGGAGGTTGCTTTCGCTTTGGAGAGGGGCTCGGAAGCACCGGTAATACACGGTTGCGATGAGGCGTCGCAGGGATGCTGCGAGGAGTACGAGTAAGGGGCGCAAATGGGATATGAAGGAGTGGATTGGTAGTGAATAGGATAGTTTCCGCATGTATTATACATTGCATACAATGTCGTTTTTCGACTTAGCAAAACCTCTTCAAATCTATCTCTCCAGGGGGATAGCTTGATTCGGTAAGTACTATCGGCGATGCAAAAGCTGACACAGCGCGCCTTCGGCGAGGAGAAAGCGACGTGCCGGCTGTTGAAACCACCGGCCAACAGACCTTCGTATGATCAGAACGACTATCTTCTGATCTCTGACAGGCCACTTGAATATCTATTACTATAATACACGAGTCACCCGCTGTCTGTCCGATACGATCATAACTTTCAGCAGGAAGTTACCACTTCAAGTTACTAGTCCCTGAATGATGTTTGAACGACGTTGTGACACCCACATTCTCTTCTTTTGTAAAAGCCTTGCAAATCCACTGGGTACTACGTCGAGCACTAGGGTGTCCGAGGCATTTAGTCGCGTGTTGATTCGGGCCGACTCCGACGGGTCAGTCCGAGGAACGGGTTGTTGGGTCCGTATGTAAACTCTACAGACCTAAAGATACATACACGAACGAGCGTGGTGATTTGACAAGCGGGCAGATGCCTACCGCAACAACTTCTCTGAGAGCTTGAATTCCGCTTGAGATATGCGATGCTAGGGACCAGGGTACCAGGGCCCAGGGGTGATGTTGTGGCTGTGACTTGAAGAGTCCCGTTAACGTCAGCGTCAACGAAGCAAGGAACGAAAGAGTATCTTATCACTACGCAACGTTAGGTATTCTCCTCCGGCCGTTAAATAAATAAAAGTGATTGATAGGTAATACAGCAACACAACACAAGGCCGACCCTCTATTCGCCGCGAGCGTCAAAGAAAGCCCCTCGCAGACCAATATCGTACCCACGATCGCGCTTCCTTCTCACCTACGCCCTGCATCTGTGACATCGTCCGGCTAACACGTCGCGCCTTCACGGTGTCGAATCGAATCATCCCTCCTGCCTCCCAGGAGGTACCATCGATATTGTCAAGTACACTGCCAGTGTTCCAAATAGAGTCCCCTCGTGCCACGACGCGGAAATACTCCAAGAGTTTGATGGCCGGCTGGTGGATCGAACGTGGTCAGGGCATGGTCGTCAATGAGACGAAAACGAGAGGCGCAGCGTACCACCTTTGCAATGTCCTCGGAACACGCGCCTTCAGCCTGCTTCTCAAGGAGATCGAACCATTCTCCGAAAGGAATCATTGGAATATCGTCAACTTTCAGGTCCCTTTGCTCGACGATTGCTGCGCGCACGGAGGTGAGGATATCTGCCCAAGGAACACCGCGGGGATTAACAATGTTGAGCGCCGGTGGGGGAGCCATCTTTGCAAATGTGATCTCGAGGATGGAGGCAGCTACTTCCTCAGCTCGCATCCACGAGACGAGCTAGAAAGCATGTCATGGGTATATGGCAACGGGAGGATGCTGCAAGCTGGACTTACACCGCGGGAGTCTGGCAACGCTCCTAACGCAATACTGGACTTGACAAGGACGGGAAACCAATCACTCGTAGCCCACAAACCGTTTGATCCTCCGGCTATCTGGCCAATCCGCAGAGACGTCGCATGAAGGCCACTCTTGACGATGATCTATGTGATACGTCAGTAAAAGAATATGCCAACCGGATGTCAATACTCACCCGTTCAGAGACATATTTACTCTCACCATACCCGGCACCAATGGCAAAAGAAGGATCAAGTAGAACCTCTTCTGGATACAAGCCTCGTGAACGATCCCAAGAGTGCGCTGAACCGATGGAGGATGTAAACATGAAGCGAAGACTCTCCCGATGGGCCGAGGTGAGTGCCATGTCCACCAAATTCCGAGTTGCACGGACATGAGGTTCAAATGACGAGAGACACAAATTAAAGTCGAGCCGCCAGGCATTGTGGATGATGACTGTCACCGAGTTCCGGAGCTAAGACAACTTGTAAGCGAAATCATAGAGACTCATCCGTAGGTTGCAATACCTCATTATAGATTGACGACGTGAAACCACAGTTGTCCTGAGAAACATCTGCTTCTATGTAGACGAGTTTCCCGGATTTCAGGAGATTGACAGGAAGAGCCCTATCGGAAAACGCGGACCTTTGGCGCTCTGCTATAGATGCAGACGCTGAAGGCCGATTGAGGGCATACACCCTCTCAACCACGGGGTTCTCCAGCAATTGAGCCAGTAAGAACGACCCTAGACCACCAGTGGTGCCAGTCAGAAGGACGACAGCCCCACCAGACCGCGTCGCGTGGTCAATCACATCATTTGCAACAACTCCATCTGGATTCCCACGGAGATCCATGGAATACTTGTGTATCATCGCGTCTATCGCAGCCTTGCGTTGTTGTGTGTGATCTAGCGTCTTGTGAATGTCATCCGGATTGACGAGGGCGGATATCCGAGCAAACAGGAGGTTTATGGTCGGGTTCTCGAACACGATGTTGGGTGGGATACACTTTGCTGCATTGCGAACCCTCTGCTCTGGAGAGTCTCTTAGAACACCTACGAGTTGATTTCGGAGGTAGGTGGCGCTTAGACTATACCCGTGTGATGAGGAGAGATTGCTGGGTGGTCATGTAACGACTCGCCTATCAAAACCTTGAGCAAACAAATCTGCGCCAGGGTCGATGTTCAGTCCGGGGCTGACAGCGCACACATGCTCCATCAGCCATCGAGTCAATGGCGGACCATTCCATGCTAATGGAATAGGTATGTGGACTAGTGGCCGAGAAGTGAAAGTGAACTCGACCGTTTGATAACTACGCGAAAGATGAGTTCTTGGTCCAAAAATACAGCCCACATACCCAAATTACACTCACAGCATATCTATTTCGGATTCATAGTCTTGGATAACGACCTTTCTTTGTATACTTCCCTTCGCTGTCCTCTTCACGGGTTTGTCGCCGTGTGTGATCAGAATCATCTCCTTGAAGATGCGGCTAAACGCAGGAGCGGTCCCGTTTGCCTCCTCGACCCACGGCCTCAGAGGCAACCTACTAAGCCTAGAGATATTCAAAAGGCACGGCGTCAACTCACCAAATCTTGTCTCTGAACTCTTGTACGGCTTGGTCATTTTGTGTATCTAAATGATACTCCGGTCGGGGTTCGACGAGGATGCCAACCTGACTGCGCTGGCGTCCGAACATGACAACGCCCTGGATCATGGGATTGGAGCTGACGATGCTCTCCATCGGTGTAGGAACCGTCTTCTCCCCAGAAGCCAGAACGATCACATCATCTCTCCTCCCCACACTACCGTCAAAACGGAATGTAAGCAGAACAAAGAGTAGGTCACAGAGAGACATACATCTGCCACATATCCTTTGTAGGATGTCTTACGAACAAGTCTGCGGTCGCGTAGCCTCTTACATCTGCGAGATTCTCTACGGCTACCGGATATCCATCTGTGCCCTATCTGGACGTGAGTCGCCGAGGATGGAGAAACCGAAGGAGACACCCACTAATACATGACACTCGTACGTGTCATCACCTTCGGAGATCCATCTCACATCTATGCCGTCAGCGAAGCGAAACCATAGCCAATCACCATCGGCAATATCTTCTCTTGATGGAATTGTCGTAATGATACCACACTCGGTCGCACCAAAACCGGTAACGATAGGCACGCCAGCTGCTGAAAGTCCGTTTCCAACTTTCAGTGATAATGGACCATCACCGAATACCTGTGGACGGTGAACGTCGCATTCGGTGGCCAAAGAAAGTGCGAAACATACCACAAGATCAAACGTTTTCAACAGGTTTACCACGTCCGGGGAAGTAGCCCATCGTTCCAAGAACGCAGGGATGCACATCAAGATGCTGCATCTCGTCATGGACGCATGCTCAAGAATGTTGTCCGATGTGGGCACAACCGGGTGGACATTCGCTTCCATGATCGTTCGTGGAGGAAATATAGCAGCAGTTACCACACAGGCAAATGGGACGTAAAGTTGCATCATCAGACCGTAAATATGGAACGGAGGAAGAGACATGACACCCATCCGGGTTGGACGGGGCATATCACGATAACCGAGAGTTGGGCCTGGGATACAATACGATCAGGGATCAGACAGGCTAAAGGATGCGCTGCCAGACTTACTGTGTGACATCCACTTAATTTGAATCCTGTGACTAAACGGAATTGGTTTAGGGAACCCGGTGCTACCTGAGGAGTGAAGATAGATTGCTGGAGAATCCAAGTCTGGAGACAATGCGGGAGAGGGATACGGGACGAAAGGATCGGATGCACATTCACGACCCAGCTTGGGAAATGCATGACTCAGTGCCGGGATCTCGTCAATAGTCAACTCCAGACTAGACGCCTCCCGTCGAATGGCATCCATCAACGTTTGGTGGGTATTGTGCACCGTGACTATGCGTGAACAGCACGTCTTTCGTATCATGTTCACAATAGCAGCTGGAGAGTTCCTCGGAGAAACTAAGAAAGGCTGAATGAAAGTCAGGTTGGTCTTGCGTTTAATCAGACAATCACTCACCACTAGTCCTGAGATGAGCATTCCGGCTACCAATGCATGGTAGAGAAGCGTGTCAATGGTCGCAATGAGCATGACAACCTGTCCTTCTTTTCCATGTCGTGCAGGACGCAAAGCGTGAGCGACCCGATGAGCAGCGCGACCGAACTCAAGGAACGTGATATCTGATGTTCCGCCGGAAGGCGCATCATTGGCATAGACGTATAAAGGATGCGAGCTATTGTTTGCAATGTGGAAGTTCACCAAGTCAGCGAACAACAGAGATCCATCTAGCGGAGCGAACGCGGGCATGAGATTGAGTGTGGTGGTTAAAGTGGTTTGGGTGCCGCCGTCATCCGACAATAGCCGGTGTTCTGTCAGGACCGCTAAGTACCCAGGAGTCACAGGTGGCCTGGCTCGAAGTCTTTATACATTCCACACCATCACTGTGAGTCCTGCCTTTATCATAGAGCCCTTGCAGGACACAGGATTGGTCCGTTGAGTTCCGTTTGAGACCGACACAGGCCCATCTGAGCGCCGTTAGTATAGTAGAGCACAGTGCCGCATCATGATGGTGGCTTCTGACGGAACTTGAAGTTGAACCACCGGAACTAGAATTCCGTAACTGGGCCGAGGTGCCAGGGCGGGGCTACTTTAATACCCTATCGTGGGTTTCACGGCGAATGCCAGTAGAATTTGCCAGATGGGCCAGGAAATGACCTGCGACGTCGTCCCACACCCCCCCCCCTGATCCCCAAATGTTGATCCCCATGCTAGACTCGCGCTTTTCGCTGTTGCCTGACAAGTATCCAAGCAAAACCATTTAGTATGATTGTGGTGTTTCAACTTGCATCAGTACTTGTGCCAGTGGTCGTGATAATAGGGTAAATGACTGATACGGGAGCGGCGCTGACATCATCATCTACATAGTACACCCCTGCAAGGTCCATACAGATTTCAATGAATCATGATCAACTGTGCAAACTGTACTGAACTTAGCTCGATAAATTTGTGCGCGCGGCCGGTGGTATTTCTTATGCGACCCGGGGTAGATCCACCGACGTTGTGGTCAAGGCACGCTATCGGACTTGCTTATCCACCGATAACTCGTCCGAGTCAAACGCAGCCCGACAAGGGCACGAGTGATACGCATGTCCGTGTTTCCGAGTCTTCGTGGCCACCCTAAGGCAATGAATATGGGGTAAACACAACATCGTCCGCCCGGCCTCAAGGTCTCACAATCCCGTTTATTACCACTGGTAGCAACTTCAAGTATATCGTGACAGCAATTGACATTTGCTTCCGTGCGACGAATTTCGTTCAAGTTCGTTCCAAGTCGTCCAGTGCAATCGGCGGAGATCCAATGATTGAAGCTTGGGGAAGAGAAGGACGTAAATTGGTCTTGACGACATGGAGGATCCCGTCACGGAGAGAGAGAGACCCGTCTCCGGTGTTCGATTGATTCACCATGACGGCGCCAGGGCCAGGATTCGAGAATAAAGACTTGACCAGTACAAGCTGTACACCCACGACTGACGGTCGTACTATGTGGATACCGTAACGAAACTCGGTTGATTTGGGGCATGGGTTGTCGCAACGGTACCAAAAACAAGTTCTCTGAGATGAAGGATGTACTGCAGTCGTAGATCAAAGGTTCACGGCGAAATATGTACACGGATGATGTCAGTGAGCGGTGCCAAGTTCTCGCGCCTATCGACGTGTGCTTGTCTGTTCAAGGGTAACAAAGTCGGAAAGTCGGAAGTTCACAAGATGACATGAACTAGCGATTATTTTGTTGAAGTACCAGCGCGATCGATTCATCAGTGACTGGAACGATGTACAGGCGAACGTTTAACATACAGAGTATCATCCTGTATCTCAGTCTTCGAGTCCTTTGCGTTGTCCGCTTCTCGTGCTCAAGTGGCGAGTACTCAGGCTGCTCGTCCGTGTTTGCACCCAGCACAGGCACTACTGTTTCACCGTCGGATCAAACTTGAATGAAACCGTGTTTACAACAAAGAGGTCGCATGCTTCTCCCAGGTATAGGACGGTTGAAAACACTCGACTTGTATAATGGCTGATAGTCGACAGAAATCAAGAAGTAGAAGCACTGAGCAACTGCACCTGGGCTCATGTACAGTATTCATATTCCGTTGACACCAAAGCACTAGTGTAGTTTTTTGCGATCAGGGCACATGGTGGTGAGGATACAAGAATTGTTGAAACTCCGCTCCATCATGGGGCCATCTCTCTCCGGCAATAAGACAAACAACCGGATGATCAGTGTATGCCAGTCCTAGTCATCCGCCATCCTCTGGGATTATCACTTGAACCCATGTGAACCATTTTGCTGATGCAGAAACTAGGCACCCTCAGAGGCACTTTCTGTAGTACTGGTTCGAATACGTGCACATGGAAGGCGCTGCACGAGTCGTCGAGTTAGTCCATCCCAGACTTCCACTGTTGACTTGACTTGGATTGTTCCTAGGTTGACACCACCATCACTCAACGACCCGAGAGATTGACTCACCTCGACCATAGTACGTCTGCGTCGCACCCGCAGCAGTCGCTGTCGTAGACGGTTTCACACTGCCCTTCCGCGTCGTCGCCGAGATCGTGCTCGGCGCACTAGTAGTGGTCATAGCACTGGCAGTGGTACTTCCGCCGCCCATGCTCAAACCCGTATACGTCGTCCCGATAGGTCCGAACCGATTATTCGAACACGTCACGTACGCTGCGACTCTACCCTGGAGGGATCGGTTATCCCCGAGGTCGTCGGACACTCCCTCTTTCCACACCCGGCGTACTCGTGTTAGTCGTTGCGGGATAATCCGAGTCCAATCGCAGCCTTTGTGCCACATAGTCGTACCATGTGCTCATCACGAGCAACGCGTTGGCCATGGTGATGGGCCCGCCCTTGACGTCGAACGACTTCATGTTGTTGAACATGATCTTTGGAGGATGATAGTAGGCCCCAGTGATCAAGTTGTACGCAAATATCCTGGGAATGTTGACATTCGAGGTGGGGAACGACACCATTTCGGTGAACGTGTCCGTGAAGATTCTCAAGAACTGAGTTGCGATGGTGGAGGTCGACGATATTACTGGGGCCGTAGAACGTGGTGTTACCCATGGGGTGTGATCGGCCGCCGGAGTCGCATACACCAGAGTAGCAGCTGAGTTAATACACTTGGCATGCTGCACATGGTCTATCCGGATATGCCCCACGAGGCGCGCGCGACACAGTCCAAAAAGTGCGTGATTGCCATCGCAACAGTGAAAGAGGTTCTGAAAAATTCTCAGTATTCAAAATCCAACAGGTTTGGGTACATACAAGTAACGCTTGGTCGACGGGCGAATCGCATCAGGCCTGCACAACATCGTAGTGCCATCAGTCAACAGCCCTGCAAAGATGTGGACTGTTGGGCTACGACACCGGGCGAGCCATCGATGTGGATGAAAGAGAAAGAGCCAGGGGCTAATTCATGGGTAATAAATCGAGTGTGCGTGGCTTGTTTGTGGGCTGTGGCTGGGCTGATCGGAACCTCGGCCGAGCGTGAGGTTCCCCTCCGGGCGGACTATGGGATTCAGTGGGAGGGCGGAACGTCGGGTGGCCGCTCGTGCCCAGTAATGCTCGCTCCATCCACCGAATGCTCCACGCCTCTGCATGAATTGAACAATCGGAACCTCATGAGGCGAAGAGTATGAGGATATATTACGTAAGAACATTTCCCCTCATATACCTCCAATTCGGGCTATCAACCGATCCTCATTCACAATGGCCGCCCCAACGCTCCCCGCACAACCCGTCGCCAATGCCACTACTACCCCCGCACCTTCTCCAGTCAAGAAGAAGCAGCCATACCCCTTCTATCTTGGCGGTGTCGCAGCAACCATTGCCGCATCTATCACCCACCCCCTCGATCTCACCAAAGTCCGTTTACAAGCGTCGGGCGATAAACGGATGATCGAGTCCATAAAGAAGACCGTCAGAACAGCTGGTTTCAGAGGTCTTTATGATGGCATTACGGGTACTTGGATGCGCCAGATGAGCTACAGTCTTTGTCGCTTCTGGGCATACGACGAGAGCAAGAAGATCCTTGGCGCAAACCCACGGTCTCCCCCGTGGGTCTTGGCTTCCGCTGGTGTCATGGGTACGCGACGCCCCCCAACTTGCCTTTTTGGCATCTCCCTGACCTGACCTTGTAGCTGGCGCCATTGCTGGTGTGGTCGGTAACCCTGGTGGTATGTGTCCTCTACCCTCTTCCACGTGTCCTCTCCCTTATTTCACCCGCAGAGGTCGTCATGGTGTGTGTTGCCCACCTACCCAATATCACATGCCCTCACGCGTTCCTTTCCGTTCCTCACATATCACGTGACCGTCTTCTCACTCTGCGTCTTTTCCGTGTCCTCGTGCCCACACGCTTCATCCCTTTGCCGTCCATCTAGGTTCGCCTCCAAGGCGATTTTGCCAAGCCTCCTGAGAAACGTTTCAACTACAAGCATTGCTTCGATGCGCTCTTCCGTGTAAGTGCTTTCGTTTCTTTCATTGTTTCTCTTCTTGCATTCCTGTCACGTTTCGTATCTTCCTCGTGCCTTTCCTTCGCGTGTGGGCATCACACGATCGCATCCCGTTCCGTGAGTTTGCGGCGCCCATGTCCGTATTGTTCCGAAAGATATCAGACCTTCGGAATCCGGACGAAAGAGGGGTCACAACACCCCTTGGATAGGTCCTTCCCGCGCTAGGCAGTCCGGTGTTTCGTCTTCACGTCGATTATCGTCATGACCGCATGGACCTTCTGCGTTCGCAATCGTCATTCAAACACCTTCGCGCGGAGAGATTTTTCGGGCCCGGCCTAGGCACATCGATTATAGCAACCGATCCCGTGGAAGGCGATATTGTGTCGACGCTAACGAGCAAGAGAGAACGCACGAGCGACTGCGAGAGTGTCAAGGGTGGCGGAAGACAAAGAGCAACAGAACATGGAGGAAAGAATTTTTGCTTTTATATTCGGCATGACATCGCTTATCCAGCTCGTCCCCACGTCTGCAACACATCATCGTTCTTATTCAAGATGCGTTACCTCCGCATCGCGCCGCACAACTGTGGGAAGGAGTCCGCTCTATTACCTCAGTCCCTAATCTCTTTCTCGCGCTGTGATGTAATGGCCTCGGTGATGTATCTCTGCCGCTCTGGGACCTTTTCCACTCTCCAGGATTGGTTCGGTTGTATCACTGGCGATCGCTCAGGGTCCTTGCTTCTGGGGTTGTGTCCTGGCACCGTCACGTCTGGGAGTATGGGGGTGTCAACATCCACAAACTGATTCTGAAAAAGGCAGTCTTCCCCAAGCTAACAAGACTGGTTGACGACGCGCAGACGAATGTAAGAACGACCTGACGAGAGGCGGCGAATGAGGATACCTTTCCCATCAAGATACTGTCATCAGTCGGCGACGGACAGCCCGGATCAGCGCCATGGGCTTCCGAACCTATTGTCGATGCGGTGACAGGGTCACTCCTTTAGATATCATATATCACCCTTCTTATTTCTTCTCCCTTGCTTCTCAGTTTTATTCATTTCCTTTTACTTGTAGTGACTTGACGGGATGCTAATATCTTCTCTTTATTTGCCGGTGTGCTGTCGGCTCGTGTGGGATGGCTCCGATACGCGATCCTGGCTTGTATAGATGGTTCGCGAAGAAGGCCCTGCATCGCTCGTCCGTGGTGTTGGCCCGAACGTCTTCCGAAGTATATTGATGAACTCGAGTCAACTCGCCTCGTGAGCACCGTCCTGTCTCCATACGTGCTCCGTTTCTAACCCAGCACCTAGATATGACTTCTTCAAGTCTGAGCTTTTGAAGACACCCTACTTTGAGGACAACATCTATTGCCACTTTACTGCCAGTTTCGCCGCTGTATGTTCTTTAATCGGTTTCTTGCTGACTTGGAAAGAGATGTTGATGAGGTGGGATGTAACAGGGCACGGTCGCTACCACCGTCTGTTCTCCCGCTGACGTCCTGAAGAGCCGCATCATGAACGCAAGCGGACCTGGATCTAGTGTACGTTTGTGTTTATATTCCCCCGATCCACTGACTGTATTCTCTCTTCCACTTTCGTGCAGTCGACACTCGGCGTGATCCGGACATCGCTCGCAAACGAGGGCCCGATGTTTATGTTCAAAGGCTGGCTCCCCGCATGGAGCCGTCTTCAGCCTACGACGATTCTCATTTTCCTGACACTCGAGCAGCTGAAGCGCTTGGTGGACTTGCAACGGGGCACGTTGTAAGGATGCACCGACCGTCCTCGCGATTGTGGAAAATATTTCTTGTATTCATTTTGGTCGGGTTTTTCTTTGTACTTGTGCTTAGATGCTGTAGGTGTTATCGTGGTGTTCCCCTCCCTGTTCACCCTTGTCCGTTGACTGCTTATGACCCCTCTTCTCCGTGTACCCACCAATTGTTTAACCTTGCTCGTTTTGATCCAATTAATGGTAGAAACCTTCCTTCGGTGCGATACCATGCATACATTGTGCGTAGATTCGTACGGGATGGGTATATGGAGGGCATACATGCGCGGATGGGATGGAAGCGGCTGTATGTACTAGCAATAAATACACTTTTCTTGAATTTAGTGATCTCATCACCGCGTACGTCCATGGCCACCCAAGCCCCACTTCCTCCCAACGTTCCTTCCTGCTTCCACACAATCACGAACGCTGGTACCCGCCACGCCTGCACCCACGACTTCCAACCGACTGTTCCACGGTTCAGACGCAAGCACTCTTCAGTTCTTCCATCCGTCGTACATGACCGACCGAGTACGACGGCATACATCCTACATTTGTTGACGAACGGGGGCGATGGAAGGGGCCGATCGAGCTGATGAGACAGCTCTGAAACAAGGTATCGACTTTTTGGGGAGAGGACGACGGGTCGGGGATGTCGGAACCGTCAAGCATTACCTTCATTGTAGCGATGCCTTGGTGGTCGTCGGACATGGTGTCTTGAGTCGCAGTCGAGCGTGGATCAAAGGTACAGCCTAGGATGCCTGAGCCTTTAGTTGTAGAGTGGCTGTCTGACGATCGGGATACAAGATAGCTAAACCCATCCGGATGAGGTCCGAGGTGCGGCGCTGATTGGAACGGATTGATGATCGCCAGCAGCGAGATTGGAACGCAATGGATTCCCCGCGAGCCGGGGACGTGGAAGAAAGGCAAGGAGGGTTGCTTTGCAGCGGCGGAAGGTTTTGGTACGACAGCGTTAGATCCAGAGCTATATCCGCAAGCGCCATAAAATAACATTGCGGAATCAGAGATCGGAAACGCACTAATTCGAGAACACCAATGAAGCCTACTGGGCCTGATGAATGGATGAGCTATGGAGATGAAAATGTAAAAACATGTCTCGATTACCTGCTGGTATTTATTTATGCAATGGGTTGATCGACAGCTATCATCTATGAGGCAACTGGATGGTCTTCGCTTGGGTCGAGATTGCGCTCCAAGTATTCCTGCGCGCGCCTTCGTAGTGGAAAATCGATGTTCGGGGGTGACTAACAGCTCGTCCGCACCAGAGTCGAACCGACGACTTTACGCCAGCTTGTTCAATCCGGGCGCCAAGTCCACCTGGATACCCGTGCTGTGTAACACTTGAGTATGATCGTGGGGGCTTCACGTTTTCCGCCGCCTTCTTGGCGATCTTGCGCCGTTTTTTGCGCTGGGAAGGAGAAGCCAAGTCGGACGTGGGTCCGACTTTGTCTTGGGCGGGGGTGATGATGTCCCAGAAGTCGATGAAAAGGCCCCAGGATGCGGTGAGGAGATGGGACCCGGTGTGCTTGGAGGAAATGGAGGAGTGAAGGGTGGAGTGAGGCGAGGGTTTGGGAAGACAGGGATACGTCGGGTACGAGCGAGCTACGGCTGAGGCAAGCCGTCAGGCTATGCGAAGCTTTCGTGAAGCGCACAGACTCGCCAGGGACGAGACGACGCAAATGAAGCTGGGCGGTGCCCAATGCGATGGAACATCCCGGACTAACTGTTGCGCGTAATCAAAGAGATGGACGCGACCGTCATACGAGGCTGTTTGAAAGTGTCTGGAAGAGAGTGCGTTTGAACGCGAAGGGGATACACAGGGAAAAGGCGTACTGGGATATACCACCGACTCGAGATGCTGGATCTCGCGTCCGTCCTCCTGCCTGTCCATCAACAAGGTTGTCGTGCACACAATGCAAACTGCTCCCTGACGCGATGTAGGGTTCTGCAAGTGAGAGCTTTGATGACGAGGTGCGGGAGTTGGTAACGTTTCAAGTCGGGCGGGACCATAAATTTCGGGGGAAAAGGAAGATGGCGAGTTTGGGTATCGAAGAGGACCGCAGCGGACGAGGACTTGAATAATGATCGTTTGGCTGTGGCTGTGTTGAACGGAAGGAAGCTGGCACTAGAGTAGCCACTCTTACCTGACTTGTGAGTCCTCGTCATATCTTGGCTGCAGGACTTGGTTCACGACGAGTGTGGAATCCGCATCAGACCCACTCGCGACAGACCGCGCACAAAACACGTGTGCATTCCAGGACCTTCTCCAACAGGGAGCGCTCAGTGACAGTTCCGAATTTCCAGTGCCACTAAACTGCGCGCGTTCGCTGCTATAGATATCTGACAGGTGGACGTTGTAGACGTCCGTAGCTGTCTCTCCCGGGCTCGGATGGTTACTAGGCTCACAGACGCGCGCTAGCAATGCATTCGGACGCACGACGACAAGTTCCTGGGTTCACCACGACGTATACACTGTATACAAGCATCCATATCGAACCCACAGAAACGCCAAAGATTGCTTTCAAGTATTATGCTGAGCTCTTGGAAGCGAATTCTATCAATGCGGTATGCGGGCAAGTATAATCAAGTGCACGTCGTGTTCTCCTACTTTACCCTCAAAGCAGTTTTGAAGCGCAGTATTTTCGATATTCCGACGAACAGGAAAGAGCTTGCGCAGTGCCTCGACCAACTGCCGAAAACGCCTTGGGCCGAGCATCGATTCAATTCATCTACGACAGACTCGGACAGTTCCAGTGTCCGCTGCTCAACGTCGCCTTTGTCAGATTTGCTACGATTTGCGACGGTGTGCTTGGTCCCGATCCCGGGTATCAAGCGTTTGGATGTACGAACACGCCCTATTGCGTCGTTGGCAACGGAACGTCGACGGTCGGATCTTGTGGTGACCCTCAGCATCACTTCGATTGGATTCCAGGGTGAGTGGCGTTTCATCGGTCTGGCGTCGGGTACGAGGATTGGGGTTAATGAAGAGAAGCCTGAGCTCCCTCGAGATAATGGAGCTTTGAGATATACTTCCATGATGCACCGGGTTTAGAAGGCGAGGCATATATCACCGTTCGATGTACACCATCCTCTATGTTGTATTCAATGTCCCAGCGTCCCCGATTTCTATCCAAAATCCGCGTTCAAACTTGACACGTGCTATCTCTGTTCGGTTCGAGTCGAACCACCTCCGATTCGTTTGTGTCCCTTTCCACGACCTGATCCTAATCCTGCTCCGGGGCCCGGGGGACATCCCCGAACGCAATGGCGGACATAGCCGCGTTTTGGCTGGCAATGGGTTGCGACCACACACCGAATCCAGTGTCAATCCCCTGGCAACCGCGACGGAGGTCACGGTCATACAGCTCTCGCACGCCGATGATAAACCGAGGCATCATGGGGAATGTGGTTATATAGGAACACAAGGCCAGGAAGAGCAGTGAAGTGCTGGTTATCGGAAACCCATATTGGACTATGAAAGAAATATTATAAAGCACGTGCCTAGCAGTTCAGAATAAAACAACGGAGTGGTTAGTTTTGGGGAAGTACTCGGGAGTAAGATGGATGGGAAACCATGATGGTGACGAAGAGAGCCTGAGAGTAGAAAAGCGAGACATACAGAAGGAAATAAGTAATTCCATCTCTCACAAGTTGTTGCATGTACCGATTAGATTGCCACTGCTTGGTTGCGTTGTACATGTCAATTGACTGCTTTAAGATTTGGATGACGGCGAAAATGAAAAGTGTAGCACCGAGAACAAATCGCGGGATTCTAGGATAAACGTAAAGCAGTGGTGCGATGTTGTTCGATGAGGCATTGCAAAAAGAGAAATCAATCAGTTGAACAACTGTGACTAGAGAGATGTGTGGAGGGTGACGAACGCTGGCCACCTCCGACATGAGATGCAGTGATGTGTACAATTTGGCTCCGGACGTACCTGAGAAGTAAGTATCGAGATTGTTGTAGATGCCTGTAAAAACAAGGGAACACATAACCTGCGGAACATAGATGAACAGGAGGACCCAAAGAAATTTTTTGGATCGATTCCACATCACATACACCCGGAGGATCATTACATCTGTAATTGAAATCAAGGTCTGGAGACAGGAATCAGGGAGTACAGCAACTTACAGTCAGCAGCTGTAAGGAATATTTCAAACACCCAGGCAGCTACCAGATATATTGTAGTACCTTTGAAACATTTTTGTCTCATAATGTGGCAGGCACTGTAAATCAATACACTTACACCTATGGAACTGTTATCAATATGGTTTTCAGTCTGAATTTAGATGCATATGTCTACCAGAAGATGGTCGTTATATTAAAGATGAACAAGACATAAAGCAGAAACACTGACTATGACAGGGCCAGGGACAAAGGTAGTACCAATTGTGAATGTATTCGATCAGCTCTCCGTTCATTTAATCTCAGATTTAATTCTGAACATACCGAGGCCATCCACAGTTTAATCTTTAGCTGTGTAATTTGCTATGCATCATAGCAACAATAGACTTACACAGTATAACAAAGGCCGAGATAGCAGACCTGCGGAACTGTTAATTTGGAATATTTGTGATGAGGTGTGGTGAGCCGTTATACACACCAGAACAAAGATTGTGGAGACCCCAGTCCAGGGTGAAATGGCTCCAAAGGGCTGATCTAAGCCTAGGGCAAACCAAACCAACACCTAACTAAGACTGGGAATAGCAAGGGGACTAGCCCTTGGTGAACTGAGGGGAGAGGATGGAGTGGATCCCT
>JBBPRS010000285.1:0-27686 GCA_038093155.1 Boletus huronensis | reverse complement strand
CTTACACTCTATCACTGCACGAGCAAACGAATAGCATGAGGTCTTGAGTAACAAGTAGGTGGGCATGCGTTTGTGGATTGCGGCGATGAGTATGGAGATCTCGGTAAGGGATCGAGCTTGATCAGCTCGCCATGTAAGTCGATTGACACAGTGATCTCGAATGTCAACTGCGTCACGGTGGCCAAGAATGGAAACAGTGTCGTCTGTGGTGCCGTGAATGCCAAGTCGGGCAAGGCAGCTAGCCCCTTGGATGGTACGGGACACCTTGACAACTACAGGTGCCTCAGGAGACTGTAGGCTGGGATGGGGCTGGGTGACGATGATGATGTATTCCTGTCAATAGTCTGGTAATGGTCGCCGTTCCTCGTACTGGGAAACCTCGGTAACAACATAATGCCGTTGAGGATCAAGACGACCAAGGGTCCTTCTCCATTCAATGGGCGACCACTGGGATGTGGTGTCTGCAAGAACGGTTTGCATGGGAGATTTGATGGCAGAGCCTGAGAGCTTTTTGAATTCGGGGAAGGGGGGAACATTGATGGAGATGTAGCAATTCATGGTGGGCTTTTGTGATTCAATCGAATGGTCAGATTCATGACCTACCTGTCTGCAATAGGGGAATGTCTTTGACCCTTTGTGACAAATCAGTGGCCATGCTACCACTCTCACCATCGTACCGGAGAAAACACCAGGACAACATGCAAACAAGAGCAACCAGACGAGGATAGGATACTTAAACCAACAGGTCATCGAGTAGTGTACAAAGCGACCGAATGTTTAACATCGAACGAGGGACAATAAGGAGAACATTACCGAGCTACTCGCGGACCGGCCGTCCCGCCGGTTCCTCTCTCGACCTGCCTGGGACTCCTCAAGGCCTCACGCCCCGACAGCGACGGATACGCATCGGAATACTCGCCGGTACTGCTGACGCATTTACATACAGGGCGTCGAACCGCTCGGATTTAGATTCGGCGGGGACGCCGAGTGGGAGTGCGGCTGTGATGTTGCGTTTGACGACTCTTCCGGCGTTTCGGATCTAATGACCAGCCTCCCTATCAATGAGGACGAGATACTCGACCTTGGCCATCCGAGCGCTCGATGCCAGGGAAGACGAAGCCATCGAAATCAGATCATTAAACTTAGTATGGTGGTTGGAAGCGATGGACACGATTGAAACGATACTCTCCTTTGACTGTGATAACACCTCCTCCTTAGAATCAGGAACATTCCCGTACTATCAGATATAGGATAGTTAAACTACAAATATGACTTTCCTGTAGGCGTTTCTTTCCACCGAGCTATTCGCTCCACGTGCGTTCAGGAAAGGTCCGGCACGATTGCACGAACGCCAGGTTGCTTTTCCATGTATGCGGCATTTTTCATCAAATATAAGTAGACACTACCGTCGCCCTGTATGCAAGACAAGACAAAGGAAACGTTAGAAAGCACAAGTGAAGTGATAAGCATGAATGACTGACAATCATCACAGTCGGGAAACCAAGGTCGAATGAAACAATACTTTCTAGATACTTGATGTGCTCAGGGGAGAGAACGATTTCCAGTGCTTCCAGATTAGCCTGTAAATGCTCCACCTTGCGGCCGCCAATGATAGGGAACACATATGGCGCCTTCTGCATGACATATGCGATCGCCACCGCAGTGGCGTGCTTAGCACCGACTTCTTCGGCGACCTTCTCCAATGCAGCGCTGACAGTTTTTTCTTGCTCGTTTCGCTTCCAATCGGTGTTGGAGGACGTGCGACCTTTCTCGCCCGACTGATTCCGCCGTTCTTCTTCTTCATCAGTGCGGAACTTGCCTCGCGCCAAAACACCCCATGGAGCTAATGCCATCCCTATAGGTCATCATAAGTCTCGTGTACTGAGATTAGGCTGATCAAATGTCAAAACGTACCGTGGGCCTTACACATCGGGATGATATCTCGTTCGAAAGAGCGTTCTATAACATTCCAGAGACCTTGATAGATTACGAACGGCGTCTTGCCATGATCGCGGGCGTACTGATTTGCCTGGGAAACTACCCATGCGGGAGTATCAGAGACGCCCTGGAAGCATGGATAATATTGAATTCTTAGAAAATCGTGGTAATTTTTAGCACGTACCAGGTAAAGCACCTTTCCTTGCTGAACGAGGGTGTGGAGGCCATTCATCATTTCCTCTATGGATGTCTCCCAATCCCACCGGTGGACGTAGAGAATGTCAATATATGTTGTCCTCAACTTCTTCAAGCTGGCTTCTACACTGAGATACATTGATTTGACATTGTTTCCCGTATAGGCGGCCTTCTGCTTAATGCCTGTTTCCCCATGCATGTAATTCGTGGAGTACTTGCATCAGGATTAGCATGCCGCCACCCAACAAACCTGATGATCCATACCTTGGTTGCGATGACGAGCTGGTCTCGAATGCCACGGCGTTCAGCCCATTCTCCGATGAATTCTTCTGAGCTCTGGTCTTGACTGTAACGAGAGGGTAAGAACAGCCCACAGGGTTCGCCCACAAGCACTCACTAGACGTTGGCCGTGTCGATGAAGTTTCCGCCGGCTTCATAGAATACGTCGAGCAGCTTGAAGGAAGACTCCTTGTCCATGCTTCCATAGCCGTACTTCTCCCACTTATCGCCAATGCTCATGCCGCCGAGTTGAAGCGGTGAAACATGAATCGAGGCGTTGGGCGACAGCGCGCGGTATCGAGCAAGACGGGATGTGGGCTTAGCCACTGGTGCCATGAACGAAGACATTGCGAAGATACGTTTCAAAATTCTGAAGGTCGGGCAATGGTGGACGCAGGAAGAGCGTTGTGTTGTGTGTGAGGCTCACGGAGGTGCAGAAGTTTATATACTGGATTGGCCAGCCTGGTCTTGTCATCGTCATTATCACATCCCAGGAAGATGCGTAACGGGCGTGGAGATACAACGGGAGGGAAGGATGTTGAAGGGGACCGCCATACGCTCAACTGGCTGAGTTGACTAAATTATAGTGAGTCAAAATGGCCTACACCTAACCTTATCTTAGGGGTTATGTAGTCATCAAGCCTCGGAGCCGCAGTGACGGAGCAGAAAGACGAGTCAAAGTGGGGAGGGATGAGGCTTCGATGAGATGCTGATTTGTCAATCAGTTACCCTCTATCAAAGACATGACCAACCTGCCATCTCACTGACGGTGCAAAAATGACACGAGGCCTTCGTAGTCAGCATAGGCTTTTTGATCCCATCGGAATGGCTCAAACGCTGTGGTAATTAGACCCGAGACTAGAGAGAAATATAGAAGCATCGGAAAGCATCATCCGAGTCGAAACAAACAAGACATGAACCCAGAGAGAGGGCTGTGTCGAATCGCATTACCGAGCGAGTCACAACGAAATGCTCCTCTTCGACCTGCTAGTAACGAAGCTTGTAGTCATGTTGAAGGCAACCGTCAACTCTGCGGAGTGGCTATGTTACACATCACGTGAGGTCGTAC
The DNA here is from genome assembly GCA_038093155.1 of Boletus huronensis. Classification (NCBI taxonomy): domain Eukaryota; kingdom Fungi; phylum Basidiomycota; class Agaricomycetes; order Boletales; family Boletaceae; genus Boletus; species Boletus huronensis. The sequence goes on along the minus strand of JBBPRS010000285.1, from coordinate 24,205 downwards.
TCACTGTCGCGTCTTGTCAAGCTCGTCCTTGCCACCATGGACGACTACGACGCGTACTTGTACTCCATTGATGGTGACCCAGAACTCTGTGAAGAAGGCGAAAGTGATAATGACGTACTGGATAACATCGACGACGATCAAGTGCATACAGACACCGCTGTCGTCCTCGTCCCAGCGAGTTCACCGACGCGTGAAGAGGAGCGTGCCGACGAGAAGCAGCCCGCGGAGCCGAGTTCGACAGTGTTGAAATCAATGATGAAGTGTAATAGGTCCGTCCTTATATCTTCCTCTCTCGTTGCTCACACTTCCACCATACGTTCAGGTTGTTGACCGAAAGTGCGTATCATGCATCGAGCACGTTGCACTACTATACCTATCATATTAGAATTCGGGTTCTCGGAATACAAAGGGAAGCAGGAGGAGATTATCGAGGCCGCTATCTCAGGTGAGGATGTTACAAGACTCCCCGGATCGAACCTGAATGAATGCGCCACTTAGGCGCAGACGTCTTCGTTCTCGCCCCGACAGGCATGGGAAAGGTCAATTTCCGATAGACGCTAATAAATCGCCTCGCATACTGAGACTTGACAGAGTCTCTGCTTTCAACTCCCAGCTATTGCCCAGGACGTGAATCATTCCATAGCGTTTTGAGGACATTTACTAACGTCTGTTTACTAGTGTGGTGTCTCGATTATTGTTTCCCCGCTGCTCGGTGAGAGTCGTGATATTCATGTCTTCTCAGTTGACTCACGTGTCGAGCAGCTCTCATGAAGAACCGTAACCACATTTTACTTCGTGTCTTGTTTTCCACTAACATCCCTGCAGAAGTAACCAATCTTGGTAGCAAAGGCATATCCGCGGTCTCGCTGACGTCTGAAACGACCAAGGGAGAGAAAAGCGAGGTACGTATATTCACATATCTCGTGTGGCAAAGCAGATCAAATTCCCTAGATTATAAGAGACCTATCATCGAAGCAACCAAAAAACCGTCTATTTTATAGTCGGTGCATTTGTTATTTTGCACAATGCGACTCTTGATATTTCGCTCTCTTAGCTACGCCCGAGAAGCTTTGTACACAAGACCTCATGCGGACCCTCGCCACCGTTTATAGCAATGGCCTGCTGACTAGGCTTGTCATCGACGAGGTGTGACTCTCGCCGGGCTACGGTTGAACTGATCTAGACATCCTTCCAGGCACATTGTATCTCCGTGAGCTTGACCTCTGTACATCTTATCGCTCTCCTATTCATCATGCCATAGGAGTGGGGCCACGACTTCAGAGAAGAGTATCGCAAACTCGGTTCTTTCCGCGAACGATTTCCAGGTGTCCCGATCATGGCCTTAACGGCGACTGCCACCAAAAAGTGATCGCCGACTTGTTGAGCTCCCTTTCGTACACTCACCTTCTGTCAGTGTTCAGCGTGATATCATTTCAAGTCTCAAGATGGTTGAAGACAAACTATTTACAGCTCTCCATCCATTCAATCGTGAAAACCTCTTCTACGAGGTGTGTCAGTACATTTTTTTCTCTCTTCTCAGTCGACGACAGGCGGGTTCGTAGGTGCGATACAAGTCGGCCCCGGAGTCTCTCTCTTTGATGCAAGATATCTTGGAATTCATCGAGGCCTTGCATCGACGTCGTAACCGCCCATCCTCTGGCATCATCTATTGTCGGAAACGAGGAATGTGCGACGACCTCTCAAACTACCTTCGTGGAAAGGGATTGAATGCTCGGCCATATCACCGAGGGATCAGGTGAGCAATGAGACACTGAACGCAGATGTTGGTGGTGACGTTGGTGGCGGCTCACAGTTCGAAAACGTTAAGCAAGACACTAAAGGAGTGGGAGATTGGTGGGACGGGCGATGGGGGTGTCGACGTAGTGGGTCATCGTTGTCGGGCACTCCTCCCTCGAGCTGCTTATATCTTTCGTTAGGTTTGTGCCACAATCGCTTTCGGAATGGGGATCGACAAGAGCGACGTTCGGTACGCATCTCATTTCGTTCTGTTTTCACTGGACATGTACTGACTGGCTTAGATACATTATTCACTACGATCTCCCAAAGAGTATGGAAGGTGAATGAATGTACAGGAAATGGTGGCCAACATCTAACGAATCCCAGGGTATTACCAAGAAACAGGTCGGTTGTTCTCGAGAGTCATTTCTGAGTTAACCCGCTGTGGTAGGCCGAGCAGGTCGAGATGGATCGGTGAGTTGTGTCATGTTTCCTCACGTGCTGGCTTGACCACTTCACTGTAAGGCCTCCCGCTGTCTACTCTACTACTGTGAGATAAAACGACGATCGTATTTGTTATTTGCTCACCCTGGTATTAGCACGTGAGGACGCCCTCCGTCTTCGAAAGTTGGTGACCAGCACGCACGCCAGACGACAAGGTGCAGCCTCTTCCAAGAATGGACTTGAGCCCAGTCAACGATCTGTTGACAGTCTAGAAGCGGTACGTTCAGCAATGATCTACTTTTGGTTTCCGTCAATTATACCGATTTTCCCGTAGCTTGTCAATTTTGCAGAGAACGTCACGACGTGCAGACATGTTGTAGGTGTTCCCTTGTCCGGGCTTGTGTGAAATATTCGTTGACGTGCGTCTCGAGTCTATATGTAAGTACTTTGGCGAGATCATCGATACGACGGACGACGATGTCATGGAGGGGGTTTGCGATAAGATGTGCGACGTGCGTAGTTTGCTTGTCGATGGTCACGTCCTTCGGGGTTAAGAGGAGTCCCGTATATGATACAGGTGTGCAAGTTCCCCGACAAGACGCGACAGCGGAAAACAAACCTCTCGGAGGAAGACTATGCCGCTGGAGTCATCCCCACGTCGGCTTGGAATTCTGGGTACGAAGACGATGAGGATTCCGAGGGGCAGAAACCCCAGCAGCAACAACGCGCGCCCTCGTCAGCGGGCACGATCGCGAATGCGCTCGACGCAGGTCAAATGACGCTCTGGGACTGTCTCAACTCGGCGCCTGTTCAGGGATTCAAACGACCCAATACACATGGACGCGATAAATTGGTCTTGCCCGACTTGAAGAGGGCCAAGATGGAGCACGCAAAGGATGAACGCACCACGAAGGGCACCAGTGCAACTAACAGTGCCAGTACAAGTACGAGTGCGCGTGCGAGCATGCCACCTCCACTCGGTAAGTCTGTTTACTCGCCTTGCATAACCGCTTTCGTCGTCGTCGTTGGCTCACCGAGATCTGGACTAGTCACACGACCACATAGTTCGGCGAATAGTTTGAGGAAGCCATTCAAGACACCATTCAAAGTGCCTGGCGCGGGTCATAATAGTGTCGCGAAAGCAAATGATGGCGATCGAGATCGACAGCCGGAGCAAGGTATCCCCTCGCCGCCAGTCAAGGACCAGCAAGCAAAGAAAGACGAGGAGAGTGAAGACGACGTTGAGGTCGTCGAGGTTCGGATCAAGGAAGAGCCCACCCCATCTGACAACGACGCTGCATACGACCAAAGTAAGCCTGATCCCCCCGTTTGTTACCCTGTATTGACGATGGTTCCCCTGCAGTGGACATGGACATGGAGATCCCCGACGTGAAGATGGAAGTGGAAGCGAACTTTTCGCGCAAAGTTCCTGTGCGTTATCGCTCCCGTTTTCGGCACCACACTAGCTCACGCGCGCATGCACATACTTAGCTCGAAACACGGACGAATGTGTTTAACGTGCTTCGCAAATCCCTCCATCGTGTTTTTCCCCTCGACGCGACCTCTACGGGTAATGGCGCCTGGAGCATCCTCGAAGGTGCTCCGACCAGCATGGAAGGCAGGTACGTACCACAGAACGAGCGAAGCTCGATGGACGATGCTGATGATTTCGTTGTAGGACGCTCGTTCTCGCAGACGCCGCCAAGAAACTCGAGCATGCGATTCATATCATGTGTGCGACACCATCTGGGTACGAAGTACGCGTTGCGCAAAAGCGGCGAGCGATTGCGTCGTCGTTCCATGTTGACAAGGGAAGGGGAAAGGCCGAGAAGAAGGAGAAGGACGGTGTACGGTCGGACGAGGACGAGGATGTGGGTGAGGTCATGGATGCTTTGAGAGGAGGTGTCGAATGGTGGCATAGCATGCACAAGAGACATGTGCGATATTCATAGTGATCGAGAGTCGACCAGCTCAGAGTACAGTTCGAAGATGTACATTTGGAAGAGGTGATCAGCCATATAGCATAGCCACTGATATCAGAAAGAGCTTGCGGGAGATTTCTGAAGCCAATTCCTATGGTTGAGAGTTGGCACGGGGACAGTCTGGAAGGGACTTGGGGAAGAGGTAACTTAACTAAAACAAAGGGCGTGATGTCCGATATCTCGTAAAGACAAGGAAAAGGAACGTGGTCGTGATACAAAACATGAGATCTTACTGGCATTATACCCCAACACCGACGCGGTGACTGACTACCCTACCACCACCACCGCTGGTCCTCGCGCCGGTCGCTGCACCGCCTGCACCACTCGCGGCACGCACCCGTTTGAGCGCCGCCAACTCCGTCAGCAACCGAGCTCGTTCTGTCAAGAGCGTATTCGTCGCCGCCGTCGAGCTAGCCGGTGGAACCGTGGGTGGCGATCTCCCCATCGTACTCGACGACGGCAGAGGAGGGGATCCACTTCTCTTCATTCTCGTCGTCGCTGTCATCGACGGTGGTACAGGGGTTGTGCTCGACGAGGATGCACCCGACCGTGTCTTTACCCCAGAAGACCCCGTCGAACCGAATACCCTCGTGCCGGTACCGCCAGCCTCACCGCTTCGTAAGCTGCCTGGCGTCGAAAACGAGGGTGGGGAGGGCGTGTAGGAGGGGGAACGCTCGCGACGACGAGGACGGGGACGTCTTATCCCTGGTGCTGTTGTTGTTCCCGTGTTTCCCCCGCTTTTGCTTCTGTCCACCCTGACGTGCGTGTCGGCCTCGATCTCGCGGCGCGTCGTCGTTTGGAACTGGGGACGACGGGGTTTCGCAGGCGTGCTCGTATTGTTGAAGTTTGAGAAGGAGATGTCAAAGGGTGGATCCGAGTGTGTGGGGGGTGAAGGTGGAGGGGGTGGGGGACTCGAATGCAAACGCGAGGATGGGTGTCTTAATGAGATGGGTGGAGGTGGCGATGGAGGTGGGGACGGGGATGGAGGTGGGGAAGCACGACGCGGTGTGCGTGACTTACCCGGACCCGGACGCAAGCGAGGGGATGGCTCTGTTTTCAGGCGCGACGTCTGCTTGGGAAGCTCGTCCGTGCGCGTGTGTTTATGCGGTTGCGATTGAGATTGAGATGGTGGTCCGGAACCTGAACCTGCGCTCGTGCTGAATGCACGTGGCCGAGAGTGAGAGTGAGAGCGGGAGGCAGCAAAGTGGCTGAGTTCGGTGGCGGCGTCGACGGGGTCGATCCATCCGTTGAGACGGACGCGTCTGGGGGTTGGGGTTGGGGGTGCGTAGGGGTCGTTGTTTTCCTGCTCGTCTACATCGTCATCGTCGTCTCTGGATGGCTCATCTTGGCTTTCATACTCGTCTTCGGAAATGCGCTCGCGTGACACGGATGGATCAAAGGATGAAGAAGGTCCTGCCAGTGCTCGAATGTACGAAGGGTCCTCCAGTTCGTGTATACAATGCGGGCGGAACGTAGGCGGCTGATCGTCGTCGTCCTCTGCGTCCTGCATCATCCGACGAGGGTCGTACATTTGCAGCGTATCCTGTGATGCTTCCTCGAACTCGTCCGGATCGTCATGTGCGTTGGACACGGTGGTGCGCGAGGAGACGCTTCGCGCACGGATGGAGAGATCTGTGCCTGTCGTAGCGGACGCGGAGAGAGATGGTTCGGGGGAGTGAACGAGGGGGTGGCGGGGAACGTCTGTGATGTGTGAGAGTGCAGAAAAGTCGGCCTCGGCTTCTGGATCGTCGATGGACGGAGCAGGGGAAGGGGGTCGAGGTGACTGGGACTTTTGAGCGGGAGAGGGCCGGAGAAGGAGGGACGTGGAAAAATCTGCGGTGTCGCCCTCGCCCTCCTCGGTGCCATAGGAGTAGTTCGAGTACAACGAACGTAGATGCGAGGATCGGTGAGAGGACCTGGTGCGAGGCAAGATGCGCCTTCGACGAGCGAGCCAGCAAAGGAGTTCACCGACAAAGATGGTCTCTTCCCAACCCCCATCGGCGAGTTGTTCAGGGTCGACCTCGCCAAGACCGATTTCATCGACCCAGCCGTCGACGCTGACACCCCCCGCCCCGCCGAGCACCGAATCGTCTGTGTTTGAAGCCGCAACGGAGTGTTCTGCATCGGGGTCGGAGGCTGCGGTACCGCCACGAAGGACGTCACACTCGAGGACGCCCAAGAGGACGAGCATTGCGCGGGATTTGGCCTCTCGGGTGCGGGAATGGCGGACGGAGGGGGGGATGGGGAGACGGGCGCCGATGAGGGATTCGAAGATGGCGAGGAGGAGGGAGGGGGTGAGGTCGGTTGGGTGGTCGAGGGTGAAGGGGAGCGCGAGGGCGGCGAGGAGGGCGTTGAGGGATGGGACGAGGGTGGGGGCGAGGGGGCGCGGAGAGGGCGTGGACATCGTGCGAGGCGACGTCCAAGACTGTCTCGTCGTCGTCGTCGTCGATGGCGGGGATGTGTGGCGGTGCAGTGGATGAGATGACGTGATGTGGGGTTTCCAAAATTGAAAGAAAATGAGTGAGCTCGCTGTGCTCGACGACGATGGCGACGTTTGAATACGTCGAGATCCCCGCCGACGCGATTCGGCTCAAACCGTCTTCACTCGAACCCGCCACGAAAGTCCTCACATCGCTGCCCGACACCACCCACGTGTCGTCCTCGCCGTGGCGCGCGTCCTCCGAGCCGCTCTCCCCCGCCAAATCCGCCCTCGCGCTCGTCCCGCAGATGCTCCTCTCCGCCTCCATCCCCGCCTCTGTCTCGCCCACAACCAGCATCATCGCCTCCGCTATCGCGACCCCGAATCCACGCGCAGCGTCCCATGCCCTCCTCAGCACACGGGACCCGCTCTCCGTTCCCATCATGACCGTCAACTTTCGTCGCTTCGTATCCAAAGTCGGTCCTGTCTTCTGGTTGCAGGACCGCATCGAGGAAATCATCCTGTGGAAAAAAGGCTGGAAACGCACCGCCGTTTGGCTCGCTGCGTATGGCTTCTTTTGTTAGTTTCTCCCCCCTGTCTTTGTGCGCGCATATTCACCTGGAATAGGTTACTTTCCGAGAATGGCCCTGTTGATCCCTCATATCTTGTTGCTCGGCGTCATGCTTTGCTATTACCCCGATCCGGGTGCTCAGCCAGTCCCAATCAACGTTGGCGAAGGGACAGCCGACTGGCAGGCCAACATTCAAGCCATCCAGAACCTCATGGGTGCCTTGTGAGTATGTTCGTCACATCTATCGTTCATCTAACTGTACGTTCTCCAGCTCGGACGCGCACGATGCCATCGTCCCCCTTCTCCCTTTGCTAATGGCCCCTCAGACACCATCCTCTTCCACACCCGCACCCTCGTCGACCCAATCACCACCTAAACCCCAATCCAGGTTCTCCATATCCATATCTACATCGACCCTCACACCATCCCACGAACCGATCTCACACCCCACTCCCAAACCCCCTCGACGTACCTCTGACTCCCCAAGCCCGCCCACGAGTCAGCCTGCCATCCAACCACACCACCCCTTCCTCATCGTCACCCTCGTCACCTTCCTCCTCCTACTCCCGGTCCTCATGGCAGACCTCCTCCCCCTCCGCCTCCTCTTCTTCCTCGCTGGCGCAGGCAGCGTAGGCGCTCTCCATCCCCGCATCAGGGGCTCGCTCTCTGTTGTATCGACTGCCCTGTCTGGCTGTGGCCCTGGCCTTTCGTTTCAACTTTCCATTTGCATCCCCCGCCTGCCCAATCCCCTCTCCCTTCTCCCCATTGCCGTACATCGCAGCCGTCACCCTTCCCCCTCCCCTCCCTCGTCCCCACCCCCATGCACACATACATTTACCCTCATACTCACTCCCCGCGACGTCTACCTCTTTTTCCGCCAATTAATCGACAACGACAAACTCGACGACACCGTCTGTCGCGCCCCGCTCGCCAACGTCGAGCTGTGGGAGAACGAGCGGTGGGTGCAGGATGTGGCCGAGGGGAAGCGCCGCAAATCTGTGGTGACATTTATGCGGGAGGACGAAGAAGAGGGTGGGGAGGACGATGCGGCGTCGACGACGTCAACTGCGACAACGGGGACAGTGACAGGGCTCGGAGATGGGGGAAAAGGGACAGAGATAGGAGGAACGTGGTCCAAGGCGAATTTAAAGCCGAACGAACGGGTCGGATGGACGAGGGGCAGAGACGGATGGAGTGGCGTCGGCGGAGAAGTCAGGTGCGTTGGCGTTCTCGTATGCGGTCCAATTTGTTTTTCGTTGTCGTTGGTGTTGACGTTCGCGTTCTTCTTCTGTCGCTCCTCGTGCGCCGAGACACTCACGTCGTTTTTGCACAGCAGCAACCTCACGTTTTCGCTTTCCCCTGGCTGGGCGTTCGTCGAAACGGAAGGTTGGCGGCCCGATCTGACTGCTGCGTGGGCTGTGGACGGTACCACTCCGACTCCGACTCAGAGTGTATGCGTGGGTGCGGATGAAGGTACGCATCGCGATGAGCGTCCTTCTCTCGTTTCTGACGCTTTCTACTTTGGCTCATCGCTTCCAACTTCACTCAATCTCATGTATTGAATGCACAACACAGACGGTTGGACGTACACCACCGACACATGGACACATCCCCGACCGGACGCACGCCCGTGTGATGGATGGATGACGCGTCGACGACGATGGCTAAGAAGGGTGTATTTCAAGGGTGTAGAGCCCTGATTCGCCCCTGCGCTCGCGTCGTCGTGATGTGTATGCGGTCGACGTTTTTTTTTTCTCCCTCTTTATACGCGGTGCGTTCGTATGTGGTACTTGTTTCAGAAGCTTGAATGCATGTCTGGTTCTCGACGCGCTGCTCGAAACTCGGCATTTAGTTCTCGTGGAGTGGCGATGTTTGGTTGCCAAGTGAGTCCACCGCCGCTCACTCGTCGATACCACCATTCTTTCAGTTGCTTGTAATCGTCGCAGGGTGCCCAACTTGAACCACCATGAACATAACACCTGTTGTACCTTGGTCGGGTTCACTTGAGGCGTTCGAGTGTTGTAATGGGCAGTTGAAGCTCGTTTGATGCTCACAAGCAAGTTCGCAACAGAACGACCGCAAAGAATCATACTTGGAATACCATGGCTTCTAACGAAGAAACACGACATGCGACAGCAAAACTACACAATCATCAAAGTTACTTCCAACAAGAACCCCAAGGCTTTCCATATAAGAAATCACTAAAGTCGAGCTTGTAAGTCTGTTGTGATGAAATGACCAAAGAATGGACAGGAAGATAAAAGGCATTCCTAGCCCAAGAGGGAATCCAGCAAAGGCACTGAGCACCACCATCATGATGAGAGAGCTCAATCCAGCCATCTTCTTGTTGATACATCTCACCAAAGGAAAAAAGGTCTTGTAGGATCCACACTTTGATGGAGAGATCATGTGAGCCAGAGATGATGTGGCTGCCATCAGGTGAATATCTGACAGAGTTGACCCAACTGGTGTGCCCCTGGAATGGACCTGCCACACACTGACCAGTGATTGGGTTCCAAATCCTAATGGTCCTGTCCCAAGAACCAGAGATAACATGACTGCCATCAGGTGAATAGGCAACTGAGGTGACTACATCCTTGTGTCCCTGGAATGGACCTGCCACACACTGACCAGTCATAGGATTCCAAACCATGACAGTCATGTCCCAAGAGCCAGAGGCAATGTGGCTACCATCAGGGGAATAGATAACAGAGGTGACTGCACTCATATGCCCCTGGAATGGACCTGCCATACACTGCCCAGTAGTTGGATTCCAAACCCTGATAGTCTTGTCTTGTGAGCCAGAGACAATGTGGCTGCCATCAGGAGAATAGGAAATAGAGGTGACCCTATGAGTGTGTTCCTGGAGTGGACCTGCTGTGCATTCACCAGTGGATGGATTCCAAACCCTGATAGTTTTGTCCCAAGAGCCAGAGACAATGTGGTTGCCATCAGGTGAGTAGGTAAGAGTGGTGATTCCTTCATTGTGACCTTGGAAAGGGCCTGCCACAGACTGACTAGTGGTGGGACTCCAAACCCTGATGGTTTTGTCCCAAGAGCCAGAGACAATGTGGCTACCATCAGGTGAATAGGTGACAGTGGTGACCCTATCAGTGTGGCCCTGGAATGGACCTGCTACACATTGCCCAGTGGCTGGATTCCAAACCCCAATAGTTTTGTCCCAAGAGCCAGAGATAATGTGGCTGCCATCAGATGAATAGGAAACAGAGGTGATTGATGATGTGTGTCCCTGGAATACACCTGCCACATGCTGACCAATGGTTGGATTCCAGACCCTGATAGTTTTGTCCCAAGAGCCAGAGACAATGTGGCTGCCATCAGGTGAAAAGGTGACAGAGGTGACCCTATCTCTGTGGCCCTGGAGTGCATCTGCCAAACACTGACCATTGAATGGATTCCAAATCCTAACAGTCTTGTCCACGGAGCCAGAAACAATCTGGCTGCCATCAGGTGAATAGGCAACAGAGGTGACTCCATCAGTGTGTCCCTGGAATGGACCTGCCACACACTGACCAATGGTTGGATTCCAAACCCTGATGGTGTTGTCCTCTGATCCAGAGACAATATGGCTGCCGTCAGGAGAATAGGCAATAGAGGTGACTGAGGATGTGTGCCCCTGAAATGGACCTGCCACACACTGGCCAGTGATTGGACTCCAAATCCTAATCATCTTGTCCTCTGAGCAAGAGACAATATGGCTGCCATCAGGTGAATAGGAAACAGAGGTGACCATAGATGCATGCCCCTGGAATGGACCTGCCACACATTGACCAGTGATTGGATCCCAAACTCTAATGGTCTTGTCCCTTGAGCCAGAGACAATATGACTGCCATCAGGGGAATAGGCAAGAGAGGTGATGGGTGATGTGTGCCCCTGGAATGGATCTACCACACACTGCCCAGTGATTGGATTCCAGACCCTAATGGTCTTGTCCTCTGAGCCAGAGATAACATGGCTGCCATCAGGAGAGTAGGTGACAGAGGTGATGGGTGATGTGTGCCCCTGGAATGGACCTGCTACACACTGGCCAGTGATTGAGTTCCAGATCCTAACAGTGTTGTCCCAAGAGCCAGAGACAATGTGACTGCCATCAGGTGAGTAGGCAGCAGAGGTGACCCAAAGAGTGTGTCCCTGCAAAGTAAAAATCTCTGCTGGCCAACCAAGTGGATGTCCCAAGGTCACCATGAGATAATTTTGAAGGTGGTTGATCCATAGTTGCCAGAGTGGTGAGCTGGAGGGAGTCTGGGGCATGGCTGACAGATACAGATGGGGTGTAGATTCTCTGATGACAGGGGCAAACACCTGAATGAATTTGGACGCCTCTGATGCCAGAGTGGCAATCTCATGGCCCTAGCAATATCGTGGTGAATAACAGTCATTCTTGATGATGGTAGACCTTGCTCCTACCTTGGCCCACTTATCCAGGACAATGCAGGTCTCCAGAGCACCTAGGACATATGACTCAGAGGAGGAGAGGGAGAGAAGGCTGATGGCTTCCAGCCAGAAGGGGAAGAAATTTTTGAAGAACGAAGTGACCTCATCCAACAACTCGCCAGTACACTCTGCATGCCGCATGTGGTCCATCCAATATTGGCACGAGTATGCGAGACGGGGGGGAATGGCCCTGATCACCCGACTCGTCAGGTTAGGGACTTCAGCGTTTCTAAGTCGAGAGTCCTCGAGGTCACAGATGTTGAATTTGAGCATCTTTCGCATGCATGCGAGCAATACACGTCCAAGTAAGAGAGAATGTCGTGGTAGGATGCTGACATGAAAGATCGAACTGCGATCCTTGTCGAGTAAGAAGTCGCGGAATGATGTATGCAGTGGGCGAATGGGCTTCTCTTCATCCAGGACTCCGTCCAGCAATGATCCCAGGGGTTTGATGATATTTCGGACTTTCAGGCCTTCGCCGAATAGCGCGGAAAGGGAAGTGAGAGACAGCGGCTCCCTGAGCGCGAGGACGGTGGCCATCACATCTCGAAACCGATCTTGAACATTGCGCGAGGAGAACAGCTGGGATAGTATGGTCTGATATAGCTTGTCTAGCGGGTGGATGCCGTCATTGTTGGCGGTCGGAAGGAGTTCCTCCAGGCGTTCACATCGGTCGAGTCCAGCAGTACCTTTGATGAACTTGCACGCGGTAGACGCCCACTGGAAAAGGTGCTGTGAATGATGGACGAGAAGCCGACACCACTCCTGGTTCGGCCAGGATGATTCGAGTTCCGGGTACCGATGGAGGGAATGATGGACGAATTTCCCGATATCTTCATCGATTGCGGCCTGTGGGACGTCCCCTATATTTTTGTGGATGATATGCGGACCAGATGGGAGTGCGTCGAAGATGTCACTCTCGGGACGAGTAGTGATGAGAAAGCGAAGGTTCTTCGGGAGGTTACGTTCGGTGATCTGCGTTGAGAGGGCGTCTAGGAGTTGACAGCGATCTTCTTCTTCCCCGCTCTCATCAATAGCATCCACTACGATGATGAACGGCCCAATTGCATGGATGTCCTTGCTAGGTCCGATGATGAGCTGCTCGACTTGTTCCGAGGGCGATACCGATGTGCGAAGCGCTCGATTGTCCTTCACGACCGCCCAAAGTGCCGATTTAAATTGTGGATCATGGTCGGAGAGGTCGCGCGAGATCGTACTGAAAACATTCTGTGGATTGCGCTTCGCAAGGTCACTACGAGCGAAGCAGTACGACGATCCTAGCCTCTTTTGTCCGTCGTACAGTTGGGCGATCGAGTGCGCAACTGCGGACTTGCCCGAACCTGCAACGCCGGTAAGGAGGCACACTCGGGGGGCATCCTCGGCGGGATTATTGAGGATGTCGCAAATCTCTTGGATGATGGCCTCGCGAGTCCCTGGAAGGCATCCTTGCTCCTGCACGTATCTAGCGCCAGCTGCGTACGGCATGTCGTTCAGGTCAACAGATTCCGCTGTATTCCATTCCCATAAGCGACTTCCCGCAGTCGTAGGAAATGGGACCTACCGATCTTCTGGGCAACATTCATCATACGAAAGACAGTGACACCAGACTGTAGCGTAACTCCTTCCAGGAATTTAGATTTCAGATCCTGGAGCTTGTTCTCATAATCCGTAATCCTTCCATCGATGTCAGCGAGCGTGTATTTTGCCGTCCGAATCCCTAGGTACGCGGTCAGTGGTGGGCGTCACGAAGCCAACGACGACTGACAGAAATTCTTTTGCTTAGCGTATTCGGTGATGAAGTACCCACACTCCGTCACTTGCTGGAGCAGAGGGGTGATGGCCTTTCTATGCACCTCAACCGCCTTGAGGGGGTCGGCATCCTGAACGAATGCAAAGACTTCGCTCATTTTCCCTGCCAATTGAATAATCTGGTGATCGCGATTTTGTTGGCTTACGAGCACCTGAGTGAAACAAAACCAGAGATGAGCGCTAGCAAGAATAACTTAGCAACCGACAAACTTGGTTCGCGGCTGATATGACAGACCAAGCCAGCGACGCATATGGGTGAATCTGTGTGGCGTTCAGACGGAGGAGGGGGTGTCAAACACCGACTACCAAATACCTCTGCGATACGAGTCACGATCTTGTTGAAAGACGCCATCCTCTGCAATAGAACGCCCCACGTATTCTCGAATGTCTGTACCTCGGTCACGACGTTGTTGCCAGTATTGATCGCCGAATCCACAACGCCGGCGATTTGTGGCGTGGGGCCGAGGGCGCTCGTCATTGCTGTCGCCCTGCTGACAGCATCGGTTGCTTGAAGTTCGTTTGCGTTAACGTCCCCGCGCAGCTCAGTGGCCAACGCGAACTTGATCGTAATCCCCGAAGGATCTGGCGCATTGGAAGCAGCCCTGCGAAGAGGCACTTCGAGCACTTCAATTGCAGACATTGTGTGAGTAGAACATGTCATAGTAATACAGAATAACATCGTACCACCATTCTTCAACTTTCCTAGTATCCCACCAATGGTATCCGTAAGACTTCCGACAACTTCATCCGATTTGAAGGGGATACGATTTTTCTCGTAAACCGTTGCAAGAAAGATGGTACGATCGTCCCCGTCACTGAGAAGATTCAGTTCGCTAGCGTGGAACAGGGTATATGCGCCCACAAATAGAAGACATCAGTCCAAGAAGTGCAATTCTTTTTCTCTTTGGCGATCTTCGTCGACCGGAGGGTATCACCTACGGAAAATTGGATGTGGTATTGTTTTGCAGCCTGGAATTTACGCCTAGCTTGAGTGCGAAGCTCGATGTCTGAGAAACAAAAGTGAATTCGCAGAAAACGGGAGGGCAAGCGTTGGAACCCCACCTCGAATGGTGATGTTTTTCGCCCTAGAACCACATTCAGCATACTCCTGGGGAAATTCTGAAGGAAGTCAATATACATACATGGTTGCAATTGTGGTTTGTGCTGGATTGGTGATATTCATAATGCTATCGGTGAAGCTAATGAATACGCGTTGACCGAGAGTGGGTGGTTTGTAGCAGGGAGACGTGCGAGCTGCGAGCTTCCAGCCCCATAACCCAGCGTTACACGCGGTAGCCAGGTACCGATCTGCCACAACAACCTCTGCGCCGGACTCCTGGCTCTCCATTAAAGAGGGAACTGTTTCGTGTCGAGTCTCTTCAGGCTACGTTTTCAGTGGTTCGTGCCACTGGTTTAAATTACCTTCTGCCATCCGCCAAGGTATAAATCGGACAAATGACAGGTAGCAATCACTGGCGTACAATGCGCACCGAGTCATTGACCTGTTGACCTAGTAATGGGACGTGAAATAAGCTGCTCGCTCCCCGCACTTGAACACGTAAGCAAGGTCGGATGATATAGCACGACCCGATATACGCAGGACAGAAAATTAGCGCTTTCCATAGCATTGGGATGAAAGGTTAAAGCCGCATCTCCGCAAGTTAGCGTTTCAACACCTGGCAACCATACCACTGTATTGCGCGAGGACTCGGAGTTGTGAATTGGGCACGAGGTAACAACGTGTCCGGCTGGACAATTTATCCCAGACATACCGAGCACCCTAGGCCCTTGGAAAAAATGGCGCAATCGATCTCTCATCTTGTACGCAAGTCGGGTCCAAACCACACAGACAACCATGACGATCTCGACGCAGCAAACGAGTCGACACATCTCCTACCACCCGGGGACGAGGAAGCCGTGTCTTCCACGACCCCCAATCCCAAATCCAACACCAAGCCAGCATTGACGCCCCTCCCAAAAGCCCAACTGAGTGCCCTCATCGCAGTTCGCATCGTGGATCCTATCGCACACCAGCAGATATTTCCCTACATCAACCAGTTGCTTGCTGACCTGCGGATCGCGGAGCCTGAACGGGTTGGGTTTTATAGTGGTATAGTCGTACGTATAGACTGTTCGAATGCGAGCCTTTTCTGTTGACACAACTCTCCTACTTGGCTGCATGACGGACGAATGATGATAGGAGAGCGCCTACTCGCTCGCGCAATTGTTTTCAGTGTATCAGTGGGGAGGGATATCAGGTCTGTAGATGGCTGGCAGCGGCTCGTATCACTCAGCCTGACGATGGAGTGTTGAAGATGTCATCGGCCGACGTCCTGTTATGTTTATTGGTCCCATCGGCATCGCGGTGACGACCACGGCGTTTGGGTTGTCTACGTCGTTTGTCGGTATGGTTGCATCCAGATTTTTCGGTCAGTTTTCGTTTTTCCTGTGGCCGCTTATCATCCGTCGTCATATTCACACCTCGACGACTCTAGGCGGATTAGTCGCGGGAAACGTGGCCGTCATCCACTCGATCCTCGCCGAGATCACGGACGACACCAATCAAGACCTCGCAGTGCCGAT
This sequence comes from Boletus huronensis, assembly GCA_038093155.1. Classification (NCBI taxonomy): domain Eukaryota; kingdom Fungi; phylum Basidiomycota; class Agaricomycetes; order Boletales; family Boletaceae; genus Boletus; species Boletus huronensis. The sequence continues at coordinate 8,204 of JBBPRS010000285.1, read as the reverse complement.
CTACAGCCTTGCATGGCCAGCAGGCACCGTCATTGGGTTCGTCTCTCTTTTTCGATTTTCGAGAGTGTGTTGGACTAGATCGAGGTATGGCGTAGGCCGCTCATTGGTGGGACGTTGTCGAACGCTGCGAAGCGGTACCCGCAATATTTCTCCTGGGATGTCTTTTCGGAACATCCATATCTCCCTCCTTGTATTGTCAGCGCTGCGTGTGCGCTCGTTGGAGCGGGGTTGGGGTATACGCTCATCAAAGAGGTATGGGCTCAAAGCGAACCGACAAAAAGAGCATATACTGACGACTCACTTTCGGTAATCACAGACGCTGCCGAGTAGACGAAAGGGTGCCCACGACGGTACCCACGCTTCATCCGCCTCGGGATCCCATACAAATGCAGATTCGGACGAGGCTGGACCTGCCAGCGCGATGGCACTGCTGTCGATACCTGCGATACGCGCGCTGGCCATCTCTGGATTCGCACTGAGTTTCCTGAGCCTCGCATTCGACGTCGTTTTTACGCTCTTCTGCTATACGCCCGTCGATGCGGGGGGTCTGGGACTCGAAGTGAGTACTGAGTTCAATTGGGTTCGGGCAAGGCCTCAGGGATCTTCCTCTGTCATCTTTCAACAGCCCTCAACAATCGGAAATGTGTTTGCGGTCGCAGGAGCGCTTGCCGTGCTCCTCCGGTTCTTCGCCATGCCCTACATCTTGCGTCGTTTCGATTATGCCAAGACGTACAATACGTGCATGTACATCTGGCCAGTCGTTTTTGGCCTCCTTCCGCTCCTCAACATCCTCGCCCGCGCGTCCTTTAGTTCCAATGCCGTATCCCTGTTCGCACCAGGTTCAGCATCCGTACTCGTCTGGATCGGCCTTCTCACGCTCCTCGCCCTCTCCAGAATCGGCGCGATTCCACATAGCCTGAGCGTGCTTCTCATCAAACGACACGCTCCTTCCCCGGGAGCGCTCGGCCGCAGCAACGGGCTTGTACAGTTTTCGATGTGCATCGGACGTGCGGTAGGGCCTGTCATGGTGAGTACGTTGTTTACTGGGGTGAATGGGATGGAATGGGTCAGGAGGTGGGGGCTGGGGTGGGTGTGGGCAGTGGGGATGGTTGGTGGGGGTATTTGGGGGGCGAGGGTGACGAGGGGGATCGGGTCCGGATCGGGAGGGGGTCACTGAAGGTGATAGTGCATGGTTGAACTGTTCCGCGCAGGGCAGCGCCATTCGCACAACATGTATGGCGTACTGGAGTGGCCCATCAGACGTGGGATCACGACAGGAGCGACGTGGAACACCTGGACGACTCGAAAGTGATGCACTGGATCGTGAATTGTTTAACACGTCTCGTCGGAATCGCTCTCGTTCAACAACATTCAATATTGCGTTGGAGAAAAACAGTTGAGATATTTGGCTAGGTAATACAGACCTATGTAGCATTCGACCAACTTCTGAACGAGTTTTTGTGGTTGTGTTATGAAACAGGACAGAAGAGCAAATTAGTTTACATTTCCCAGGTAATGATAATATGAATTCCACTCGAGTACTGCCTTTGGTGTAACGGTCTCGACCCACTTACATCATGGCAATGTTCCGAGAACACGACTTGCTTGGGCTATGCTGACCGGTTTAGGGGATAGGCTGGTGCGTGTTTTTCATCCTGGGACACGGGGACCTGTCCGATATCTTCCATTCAAATCAGAACTCGAATTGTTCCACACGCCACCATTCGCCGTCAATAACCGATCGAGCACCCACATGCCACGGAGGGCATATCAGGTAGGATACTTACCTCGAAGAATCATGATCACAATCGTTTTGGAAAGCATCGCGTGTCGTTTTCAGTACGTATCTAAAACGCACAGAGCTCTAGAAGCAAAACCACAATGCCACGTTGCACAGGTGTTGCCTCGGAATAGTAATTCTCAGACCCTTCTGGACCGTCGATTGTTACAGTAAGGTGTGGAAATAAAGAGGCAAGAAGTGCGTGTACGTACACAAGTCGTATCGCCGTGGATCATGGGTTGTGGAGCGTCCCGCAACTAGACAGGACTCTGATCAGTGCCTGTCACACTCCGGGCCCCGGCCGACAGGCGTATCGACACAGACAGCTCGAAACGGATGTATCCCATAAACAATGTCAAACAGGGCGAACAGTAGATAAAAAGCCGGTCGACTCATCTCGAATCCCTCATTCCACAATGTAACATTCGCCAGAGCCCCATCATGAACACCGTGCGTACCAGTCCCCTTGATTCGCTCTGAACGATCCGGAGGCTGACCGAGCGGTACAGATCACGTCCATCGCTGTGAACCAGAACGGCGGCTGTGGAAGCTCTTCTTGCAGCTGTGGCCCATCGTGCGTGTTGTCGGGATATCGCCCTAGATTATTATCTGACTCTCTTTTCAGGTGCCAATGCGAACCAGGAGAATGCAAATGCTGAGCGTTGTTACATTCGTGCAGTGACGCTTGGGTGTACTTTTGCTGTTGTATGCATGCGGGCGAGCGTTGGACGTAATGACAACAGTGAACATGATAAGCGTCTTGGAACACGACAAACTAAGCTATTATATTCAGCGACGTTTCACTTTTTGCTAGGAACTCGGAGGCTGCGTACTTGATATGTTCGACGTGTGCGGACTCAAACCCATCCGATATATGTCCCGAATCTATCGCAAGACGGAAAAAGAGGCAGACCTTGACTGCCGCATGTAACATAATGTGCCAGTCGTGTATCGCGCAAGGACTTGTGGGGACAGTTTATCCCATGCATGGCTCACACCATAGGGCCTGGAACGAATAGCACACTCGACCTCTCATCCAATACGCAAAACGGGTGCCAGCCACATCAACAATCTGGCAACTCATGCAGTTCTTCATGTGCATCGAACGTGCCGGTGGGGCAGTCGTGGTGTGCACGCTATTCGCCGGGGTGATTGTGATGAGATGGGTCAGGGGGTGGGAGCTTGGATGGGTAGCATGCAAAGTGCTCGAAAAGGATTTTTTGGGGAGAAGCGAAGGTGACGAGCGGATCGGATCGCGGGGCTGTTAGTGGCGATGGTTCCTACCACCAGTGGGTATAAGGTTGTCTTGGAGTGGCTCAGCAGGTTGGATGCTCGGGGCGTCGAGGTTGAATCATTTGCGTGACCATAAGTGATTCTCCGGTTGTGAAGTCATCTGGAGCATCACAACAGGGGAATCACTCGTGATCAACGTATCCAACTGTGTGCACAGTATTATAAAGGGTTTTGAACGTGGCGCTGCTACATCTCTGGTGGAACTGTATGCGGGTTAGCAAACGTTTGCAAGTAAAAGAAAGCGGGTCCAACGGGGAGGATACTCGGCGCGACGTGATATGCATGCTGGGATGCTTGGATGACAAGCTTGCGCAAGTGGTGCAATGATCGTGATTTCATCTGCAATATCACGATCGGCGAATCGCTCATGGTCAAGGCAAAGTTGTTGAATTCCGCTAGCCTTGTGCGCGGTGTCAGCAAGAGTTTTGAACGTAGAGCTGTTATATATCTCTAGATCGGATGGAAGTGTCTGCCCGACTCATGGCATGAAGTGGGAGAGGGTAAAATGTATCCTACCATTGCTCACAGTTGTATGATGTTGTTTGTTGTAGAGTTTTGGGGTCTATCAATTTACAACAGGGTCCTTGTTCATTCATGCAAAGTCAACCTCCCATCCTTGAAACTTGGAAACCGGTTCCAGGTTGTTGAAAAGCTCATCCAGATATCTTGCTTGAGTGAAGGACTCCATTTTAGCGCCGCTACCGAATCACGATGTAACATGGGGTCGTGTCAGCTGTGTGCCATACCGCAGAAGCACGCGGTACTCGCAAAATCTCCTCGCTGGTAGCTGCTTGCTTGGTATATCCCTTGGATGAAACCCGTTTAGCCAGTTATCGTCATCCCAGAGACGCGATACCCACGCGCGAGCTTTCCAATAGGTGGATTGAATTAGACATTCGGACGCGCGTATCTATGTCCTAACTTTGACCCCACATGATATGAACACGCAACGAGGACCGTTTCGTCCCGGGTGTACCATGCGAGCTCACGTTCATCTCACTCGACGTCCATGTCTGCAGCGAGTACTAACGAAAACGTTGTCGGCGAACCAGGTGACGAGTCGACACGGCTCCTACCTGATGAGGAACATGGGGGCGGCCCCGCGTCGTCACAAGCCAGAGGTGTAACGCGTCTCCCTAAAGCCCAGCTTGGTGCCCTTATCGCCGTCCGCATCGTCGATCCCGTCGCTTACACCCAGATCTTCCCATACATCAACCAACTCCTCGCCGATCTGCGTATCGCCGAACCAGAGCAGGTCGGATTTTACAGTGGGTTCATCGTGAGTACGGGTTGATCCCCGCGGGTGCACGCGCGCGCGTTGTGCTGACGAGGATGGCGACGTTGTTACGAATGTTCTAGGAGAGTGCGTATTCGCTTGCGCAGGTATTTTCTGTGTACCAGTGGGGTATATTATCGGGTATGTAGGTGACCGAATGTCCCTTTTGCATTTCTGACATGAGCCGTCGTTCGAAAAGATATCGTCGGTCGGCGTCCCGTCGTGATATTCGGTCTCGTCGGCATCGCGCTGACAACGATTGGCTTTGGGTTGTCGACGTCCCTCGCTACTATCCTTGCATCTCGGTTCCTCGGTCGGTTGATTTGTCCTTTGGTCACTGTCGTCCGGGATTTAATTCATAATGAGAACTCTAGGTGGATTGGTAGCAGGAAACATCGCGGTCCTCCACTCGATGTTGGTCGAGATCACCGATGACACGAATCAAAATATCGCTGTGCCGATATACAGCCTCTCATGGTCGACCGGGACTATTCTCGGGTGGGTTCGATTCGTGCTGTTTCGCTTGACCAGATGAAGTTGACTCTTTGATTATAGACCACTCATCGGTGGGACGTTTGCGAACGCTGCGACACGGTACCCGAAATATTTTTCATGGCCTGTTTTCGTGGACCATCCTTATCTCCCGCCTTGTCTGATTAGCGCTGGGTGTGCGCTCCTGGGATTGGGGTTGGGGTATTTACTGATAGAAGAGGTCTGTGTGCGAGAGAAGGGTACGAAAATAACATGCGCTGACCTGTCCACTCTCGTTCCAACAGACACTTCCAAGTAAACGAAAGGGTTCTACGAGCGGCGTTCCCGGTAGCAAGCCATCTTCCGCCTCAGATGTAGACCCAGGTTCGGGTGAGACTGGGTCTGCGAGTGCGAAAGCACTCCTCGCGATACCTGCCCTACGAGCATTGACGCTGTCCGGACTCGCGCTGAGTTTCCTGAGCTCCGCATTTGACGTCGTCTTCACCCTGTTTTGCTACACGCCTGTCGACGCGGGCGGTTTGGGGCTTCAGGTGAGTACCTTCTTGCGTCGGATACCCCAGTGGGGCACGTTTGTGACTTTTCCCCCCGTCGCCATGCCTCGGTGGATTTCTTAAAAAATGTTTACTTTCTATTTTCTGCTTTCTCGTTCCTAACACATCTGACAGCCATCGACTATCGGCAACTTCCTCGCCTTTGCCGGCACACTCGCGGTCCTACTCCGGCTCGTCGTGATACCCTACATACTACGCCGATTTGACTACGCCACGACGTACAACGCGTGTATGTATCTGTGGCCTATCACGTTTGCATCCCTCCCATTATTCAATGCACTTGCGCTCGCACGTCCGCCTGCACATCCCGAGACGTCCCTTGCGATTGTGACCGGGAATGGAATCGGGGTCGGGGTCGGGGTCGGCACTAGTGCGACGACGACCAAAGTCGGCATCTGGATCGGCCTCGCTCTCGTTCTCGCACTGTCCAAAATCGCAGCGATCCCGTATAGCATCACGATGCTGCTCATCAAACGACACGCCCCCGTTTGGTCCGCGCCTGCGTCCATCGGGATCTCTGGGATCGGCTCGGGATTCCGTTCCATGTATACACCAGGTACGCCTGGAACTGGGGCTGGGAAAGGCACGGGGATGGGATCAGTCCTCGGTCGAAGCAACGGTCTCGTCCAGTTGGCCATGTGTCTCGGACGCGCGGTCGGTCCTGTCGTCGTCAGCACGCTCTTTACCGCGCTAAATGGGTCGACCTGGGCGAGACGGTGGGGCGTCGGGTGGGCGTGGTCCATCGTCATGGTGTCTTTTGCTGTGGTGGGCGCGAGAGTGACGAGGGGGATTCGATGATCCATGGGGAGGGGGGGAGGTGGTCGGGTCACGTGTATGTTTCGGAATTTAGATATGCCGGTGTTCTTTTGATGCGTTCTGATCATCCTGGCAGTGTCGTGTGTCCGAATATTCTGTTTGTCGGTCGCGCTGCGAAACCTTCATAAATAGACGTTTCTCAGTCGCTTGACACATGTTCCAGAACGAGGAGGCAAAGACACGTTGAATCGTACGCTGGGAGGAAAGGCTCGCCTGAAGACGGTACGGCAAGTATGAAAGAAGCGACAAAAGGACGACACAAGATCAGATTGGATGAACCACCCTCTATCCGACAGCGTACGCCATAGTACATAGACACAAAGAATTCCCGCCATTCCACTGGCTATCCACTCGCTCACACACTACGAATACACCCACAATGATGGCGGGAAACCGAGAAAATAAACGGAAACTGAAGAGAAACATATGGTTATTTGGGATTTATGGGCTGAAATGAGAAACGTCTGTTCCACGATTGGCGTTTAGTGCTTGCAGTCACCGCACTTGCAGGTGCAACTAGATAAGAAAAAAAAGCGAGGCGTGCGATCAACGACGTGGTCCGCTGGTGGTGTGGAGAGACGTACGTAGTGGCGCAGTTGCAGGTTTCGGCGCCGGAGCAGCACGCCTCGTTAACGGGGATGGAGATGATCTGCAAGAACGCGGCCCAACCCATGCATCAGCCGTCGCGTCGTTGACAACGCACGAAAGAAAACAAAGGGATGCGATCACTCACGGTCTGCATGATGCTGTACGTGAGGATGATAGAGCGAGTTGCTTGGATGTGTATAGACTGGAGAATGAATACGTCCAGGCCAAGGAGAGGCGATTTTATACCTTGTCGCAGATCCCTATTTGTTGTTCTTTACGACCCTCCTATATAGGCGATATCTCGTCCGGACATTCTGGAGATCAGGTCGGCAGACGCCGCATGTGGCGTATCCCATTCCACACGGCCACTTCTTCCATCAGACGGTGGGAAGGGATGGCAGCCGTCTTTTTTATCCTATGGAGATATGTGGGAAAGAGGTGAAGAGGCGACAAAGGACAGAATAGGGAAACAAAGAACAGCAGGGAGAAAAGCGCGATGAGGCGTTCAGTGATCCTCGGGAGTATAACGCGATACGTCGCTTTGGGGTTAGCAATGATCTTGCGCGCGCGCATAATGGTTACGTCGATAGCTAGCTGACCCGGATTCTTGTCCGTTTCTCCGGATACCTCGTCGCAGGCTGTGCGACAAATCTCCGTCAGGCCCTTCTGGTGACTTATTCACACAGGACCATCATTGTCGAACGAAGATCAAGAGCACAAAGGGTACACGGCAGTATTGATTTTGAAAGACCGTCAATGCGTGAAACCTGATAGCACCGAATCTAGCTTTGGGGAAGAGAAACATTTCAAACTTTGATAAGCATTTCCCCACAGGAATTTAGAGGCATCGAGGGAAAGCCCATCCTACCAAGCAGCCAAGAGAGTGGAGTTGTCTGGCACCTTCCGAAACTCGTGACTCGTCGTCTGGGCATCATTTAACCAGATATGCATTAATTAACACGGCCCGTGTGCTGTCGTTGCTCCATGTCTGCGTGCATCGAATCGATCGAGATGATCGGGGTGCGGATGGAGAAGCAATCAGAAAACACCCGAACCAAGTCCACCTGATACGACGTTGGTGTGTACGAGAACACCTCAGATTGGAGAGGGATGAAGAAGGCACCACAGTAGGCCGTCATCGAATCAGATACTCCATAGGCCGAATATCCCTGAGCGGGGTCACTAGATAGACAAGTAGAGCTCGCGGGCGATTGCATGAAGGAACTACGCCGGACGGAAAATGTGCGGCGATGGGTACGCATGCTGCAAACGAAATTTCCAGACTCGTCTTGCTGTGGCCACTGCCTTGTGGTAAATGACATGCCGTTATTGGGATGGATGGTCAATAGTCAGGGCGCAAAGAGACAAGACCATGGGGTATGCGTGATGACCGATCGGGCAGCGTGGA
>JBBPRS010000284.1:0-27701 GCA_038093155.1 Boletus huronensis | reverse complement strand
TGGCCTTGCCTACCTCGAGTCCCATCTTGCGGCGCGTCCCTCTGGCTACGTGGCATTGGACACTCTGACCCTCGCCGACTTTGTTCTGGCTGGCGTGATTTCTGCTGCCGCACGTGCTTCGCTTGGATCTGCTGAGCGCGCACAATACCCACACGTTTTTGCCAATTACGCAAAGGTGACTGCAGATGAGAGGCTGAAACAGTACTGGGGAACGGAGGAGTTTGTGGATGTCCGAATCACTGAACCTAAGACATTTACACTCTCCTAAGGATGTACAGGAACGTAAATATGTGTTGATGCGATTCCACTGGGTGTCGTCGTACAGATGAATATACTTGTATGAGTCGACGTGTGGCTGTGATAAATAGTCCCTATACGTGTAATCTACAACTAATCTACGACGAAATTAAAAATCGTCCCATAGCTATCCCGACCTCCAGCTTGTCCTCGTTGCACGATCTCCAAGGTCTCTGGAACCAATATTAGTTAGATCCCAGGAGCAAGAGCAAATTGCACTCACTGCCTACTATTCTGGACACGCAAGAACAACCAGTCAACTGCCTCACGCACACCTTGTCTATACAACCCATACGGCTTAGCCAACAACGGAGAATGAAGGAGCGATGCAAACATACCCTTCTAATGCTGACACGCCCAACACCTCCAGGCTCGCAACCCGCTTCTTCTTCCTTTCCTCTTCCTCGCCTTCTTCCTCTGCGTACCGCCTCCGTGCGCTGTCCCGTCGATGGTGGTCCCAAACTTCGTAGTCCTGCCGAATTTCGGTCGCGGACAAGCATGTGGGTGTATCTTGTTTGTTCGCAAGAAGGAGGAGCGGGACGTTGAGAATTCGAGGCGAAGAGAGAACGGTGTCTATTGCATGATCGTGTGTTGAGGCAGGATGCATAAAATGTGCCAAAGGTAGATGAAACGACGGTCAATGAATGGTCAGTGTGTTGTAATGAACCAATTGACGTACCAAACACTTCCCACCCCTCTCCGAGCCTCTCCCTGTCCTGCGCATCAATCACGTACACGACGGCGTGACAGTCTTCGTAGTACCGGTGCCATATCGACCTGATCCCCCTTTGGCCCCCAAGGTCGAAAAAGTTGAGAATCGTGGAAGGGAGCGAGACCTTGCCCACTGTTACGGTGAATATTGACTTGATGTGCCATGAGGAGTACTTGGAAGGACGTACTATTCTGCCCTACGGTCGGTCCTATCTTTGAAGGCTCGAGACCAGGGGTGTCATTGTAAAGTGTCTTGATGTGCTCTAGTAATGTCTGCCCATGAAATCCCATCGTCAGTGCAAGTACATGCGCACGACATTTGGAGCAATGGTTATGGATGGTGCTTACCGTTTTACCAGCACCATCGAGACCGATGATGATGATCGAAAATTCTTCTTTCCTGTAGCATTCGATGATATGTTCGAGGTCGCCAACGAAATGCTCACCGAGTAAGATATTCGTGTAGGCCTCTGAGGAGGTGGTACATAGTCAACAACTTGGCAACCTTATAAGCGGCGATGACTTTCCAACTACCAACTCACGCTACCACTACTAGCTCTGCAATTTACGAGCTGACTAGTCGAATGGAGCTCACCGAACAGTGTCAATGGAAGTTCTCTGACGGGAAGTATTCAGCGCCAAGGCCCAAGGTATGAGCGCTACGCCCCCACTATATATGTTAAAACTCAAACAGTCCTGACTCGTTCTTCTCATCGCTTGTCGCCATGCCAGTACGCCCCGAAGACGCACCCCGCCGCTACGCCGATATCTGTCACCAAAACTTTTCGCGGTGGGGCGTCTGGGACCCTGCTCGTGGCCCAAAGGTGCGCCAACAATATGTACAGCGCGCGCGCGCATCACCACCAATCGTGGCGCGATCGATGATAGATTGGCTCGTATGGCTCCATCAACGTCGATACAGGTGCAATGGATATCGAGGGAAACGTCTACGATCCCGAGTTCCAAATGTACATCGATGAGTGCGATGGGATAAAGCTTGCCGATCATCCACCCGAGTACAGCGAAGAGACGATCAAGCCTGTCATGTCCTCCATGTGGGTCCTAAAAAAGGACTTTGAGGCTCCTTCGAATGCGTGAGTATCGTTCAGGGTGGAGTGAATATGGTTTGACTGACGTCGCCTCTTAGTCCTGCGGGTGTCGATTAAGCATCGACGAAAGGCCAATGGTGGTTCCAGAAAGGAAAGTCGTGTGCGGTGCTGTTGCTGCATCACCCCCGCGAACAAGTCCTCTCGGGTCCGGTCCTTGAGGAGCTCTTCAAGGTCCCCCGACTCAAACATAGACACCTCGTCACCAAAGTCATCCATTGCTCGGCGTATGCGCGTTATCTTTCTGGTACAGGCACGTACCCCAACCGCCACTCTGGATACGCATTTGATACCATGCAGATAGCGAGCATATCACGCTCTCACTCAGGGGTTCTGAAAAAGCGATATCGGAAGCGTCGGGCGAGACGCGTCCAGAGTTCGAATGGTGGACCCAGGGTTGCGAGGCGATCTCCATACGGGAGTGAGCCAGAAAGGCGAACTCTGTTATACCCCTGTCTTTTCCCTCAAGCAAAAGTATCCCCTCATCCGAAGCCTGTTGCGGGATTCTCGGACCTCAGATCCGGAGCCAGAAGATTTGTGAGTGAGCGGTCTGGATTCATGATGACACCGTTTTCCTGAGTGTGTTCTCAGCTGGTGCACGACGTCTCCGCCGTGGCTGCCTCTGGATGATGATGGTATCCAGGTGCCTATTGGCGATGATGTACGTGTTGTCGCGCTAGCTCGCAAGACCCTTGCACGTTATTGATCCTCTGCACTCACAGGAACCAAAGTCAGGTGCTACCACAAATAGCCAGATACGTGCGACGGTTGATGTCGCCGTGTAACCATATACATCGCTGAATGAATCCCCGACCTTGTTGTACAATAGTCGCAGCCTTGGATAATCTGTCTTGTACTTTACTGTCTCTGTCATTGAAATGCATGGAACCTCCGATATTCAGGCTATTCCCCAAGATCTGCATCCATGTTATTCTCGACGTCGTCAATCTGCAATGGGAACATGAGGGAGTTCCACTTTGACGTTCGATTAGATTATCTGAATGTTACAAACGAAGCAGATGTACATCGCTGACGGTCATGTAGAGAGAGGAAGAAAATGTGAGTTGCGGGAATCGAATAAATATGGTCTGGATCGACACGGATACAAGAAAGTCTCGAAACTATGCAAAAGCCGAGTCCCTGTCAGTGGGTGAATTGCCGAGAGAGGTTTGTCTATTCAATCACCCATTTTCTGACGGCTTCTTTCACGAATCTAGTCATTTCCTCTTTGGCCTGCTTCTTTGCGCTGTCTGTAATACCGACGAGTTTGTCAAGCGCACGTGGGGACGTAGTGAGCGGGTCGAATTCAAGGAGATGGCCGTCTTTCGTGGGTATAGACACGAGGGCGGAGGCAGAACTCGAAGGCACTGACGCCAATGGGACCGGGGCATTGTTCGTGGCTGGCGGCGCTGTGTCAGATGATGAGGGGAGTTGCGTTCGTGAATTAGAGCGTGAGTGCATGACAGAGTGAGGGGCAGCGTTCTGCGCTTGTGAGTTGGTGCGCGAGCGCGTTTGAGAGAATGTCCCGTTTATTTGAGGTTGAGGTTGAGCAGACGAGGAGGATGAGGGGAGGCTGACGGAGGGATCGCGTCGGATGACGATGCTGTTGACGTGCCGTAACGTCCTCGATGTTTGGTTGACCGTTTGCTTCTCCTTGCCTTTTCCGTGGAGAAGGGATTCTTCTCCAATGTCTTCCCCGGTGAACCAGCCTAGCCCAAGGGCATATGGATTGGCAAGTGGGGATCCATTCACGCTAACCATGCTCTCGTCGCGTCGGGGTGCACGTAATGTTGGGTATGTTGGTGCTTTGGGGGGCAACATGGTCGGATTGAAGGTCGCGCTGGAGGGTGGACGGGTGCGTTGATTAGTGGTAACATTTGGTTGTTTAGCGGGTGATGTGGGTCGAACAGGGACAAACGCAGGTGGCTTATTGATCTTGTAGGGACTCGGGGAAGGTTTTGGGACAGGTGGACGCGTCGTCGTCGTTCGGGAAGCGCCTGGCGTGCGGTTGACGGCAAATGCACGCGACGTGTTCGAAGACCCGCCAACTGTCTTTTTCGGCGTGGCGGCCATCACGCGCGCTGAGTGATATGGTTGGGTCAATCCGGTCGGGTAGCGCAGGGCACGGATGGCAACTCACCGTTCTTTGCAGCTCTCGCTTGATCTCCTTGTCCCTGCCCGGATCCAGATGCCTCAGCCTCCTCCTGCGCAGCTGCCCACTTTCGTTTCCGCGTATCTCTATCGATCTCAAACTCGGTTCCGCCCATCCGTTCGCTCTGCAAACCTCGCAAACAAGTCTGAATATCCCCGTTATATTTATCCGCAAACTCGCCCATGGTTACCCCCCGAACGAGCTTCGGAATGCGCGAAATGAGACCTTCCTGGTGGAGCCGAAAGTTTTCGAGTGCGACGGCGAGCCATTCTTCGAGTTGACGAACGCGATGTTCGACTGCGTGGCGTCGTGATAAGAAACGATGTCGATGACAATGGTGTGTCGAATACGTGTACAAGGACGAGGGCGCGTCAATAGAAGCGGAGCTCGCTGAGGACGACGCATGGTTGGGAGGAAACGAACGGTGTGCATACCTTCGATGTCGAGGTTCTTGATGAGCTGCTGCTTCTCTTCGGGGGTGTATTTACGTGTCGACTGGGGTGCTTTCATGTCGTTTCGACGCCGTCTCCGTGCAGCGATCGGATTATATGCTGATCAACGTCCTCGCCTTCGACGCGGCCTGGGATTTTCAAGAAAGCCGTGATCACGTGATCGGGTGGAATCAAGTTACTTTGAACTTGATGACGTTTGAGTAACTCGGCCTCAACGCTGTCCTCGACGTCGTCGATAGCGACGAACAGACTTTTTAAAAAAATCGACGTGAACCTTGGCGGTGAGGTGGGTTTGGGAGTCCATGCAGACATTGCACCAAAATGCCATCATTCCAAGACTCGCATTGATCGTCGCTGGGCGGCGCGTCGTGCAACCATTCTTTGCTCGGACGTTGTACGTCTCGCTGCCTTCCAAAGCAGAGCTCATCCACAACGTTCCCCACCCGCCCACGCCATCTTTATCTGAAAACGAAAACAATGTTGATAAATCCCCCTCTTCACCTCAAGAGTCACGCTCTCCGAAGCCACTCAAGAAGAGGAGCAAGACGCCGCCACCTCTTCCAAAGCCCAAGGCAGAGAAGCCTTCCCCAGTGACACGGAAGAAACCCAAGTCCACGCAAGTTATCACCGGAAACTCCAAACGTCAGAAAAATGTGCGCAAAATCAAGGGGGTATCCGCCGCGCGTGAGCAGAAGGAACAGGTTCTCGGTGGGAATGGTTTTACCTCAAATAGCTGGAGCGCTGACTGGGGAAAGGATGGTGGGTCCGCTTGCCAGATATTCGATTTTGACTTATTCCATTGCGTAGAGTTAGCGCCGCCGTCTCCAACGAAGCGTCGCACTGCACCCAAGCTTCGGCCCAGAAAGGAGATCGTGCCGGCAGCGTCTCATCCGTCATCATCCAGTCGTGCACTTCCTCCGCATCGTATTCCATATGTGCGCCGTACGGAAGGCTACATATCTGATGAGGCTGAGCAGTGCAACACTGTCCTCCGAGGTGCGTCCGAGATTTCTTGCATAATCAAAGTGACATCCACCAAAATTATCTTCCGTAGACGTCGAATCTCCTTCCGAGCACAAACCTGTCGCTCAACTTGCGCATGGTCTCGACCGAGTATTATTCAAGTCAGTGAGATTCTGTTTCGATTCCTCAGTTTCTTTCGCTCAAACTACATGTCGGTATCGTTTTAAACTACGTGGTCTCGCATCAGCCCAGGCGTATATTGGCTTAGAGATCCCCGTTCTCGCATTTACAACTTTACACCATGGCTAGAATCCATACCCGCAGTCACTGATTTCGCTTTCGAACGGGTGACAGGGTTTGTAAAGAGCTCGTTGGATAATGTACGTGGCATTCATTATGTCCCCCCTAGTTGTTCACGCCTCTTGCTTTGTTGTCTCGTATGAACTTGCATGTACACATCATCCAGGACCTTTGGAAGATTGCAAAGCAGCACAAACGGCCATTTGCAGGATCGACGTCTTCGCTAACAGGTCTCTTGAGTCATTGTTATTTTTTGATTTCTGGTGACAAAGAGGTGGATACGAGTTCGTTGAGTCGTGCGTTTCTCCATCAGGTGAGTGTATCCAAATATCATCGGCACGAAGGAGGTTTGCGATCTTTATCATCATTCTCTATCTACCCAATGTCTTCTCTTTTCCTCCTAGGAGCTGTCTAGCAATGATCGATCCCCTCGTACCCATTGACCGTGAACTGTTGACAATCGAAACTGACGAGCCTCGATCAGCCAACAAATTTTACCCCAGGTCAACGCATGCCTACATCTGTGGTGCTCAACTATAAGGAAGGGGTGTGGTTAATCGACTCTGATAAGACGGAAGAATTATCCGAGAAGAATGTGCTGACGTGGATGGTAAGCATCCTCTTTAGGTTGATTCGTCGATCTTGGTTTGCCGTATAAATTATATATTGATCAGTGCAATTTAGGGAACGATGTTGGAGAATTTTTTGACTGTCTCCGAGGGAGAGTTCAAGAAGCTTTTGCGTTCTTCCCCTGCTGTCGAGGAAGACTCGGATACGAGGCGAGAAGCGTATCGGTATGCTCTGGTGAGCGATTCCTTGATGATCTGTAATTGTCTATTTCATTCTTATCTATGTCGGTTCACAATCAACGTAGTCCGACCGGTTTATCATGCGCTCTCAACTTGACTGTGTTGACCCTCGACTTCCCGGGACCGGTGTCTTTGACATCAAGACGCGTGCTGCTGTGCCTATACGGCTGGATATTCTCAATTACGAGGTAAAACATGAATACGCTCCTTGCGATCGACAGGATGTCTGGGACTGACGATTGTCTATTGGTAGGAGAACTCGGGCTATCTGATCAAGACAGTGACGGGTCCTCTTGAGAGTTTCGAGAAGGAATATTACGACCTCATTCGGAGTGCTTTCCTGAAATACAGGTAAAATAATAATATCCTCTCTTTCACCAAAACTCACATCCTCCTCCCAACTAGTTTCCAAGCTCGCATTGGCAACATGGACGGCGTTCTGGTCGCTTACCACAATACAGCACGGATTTTCGGTTTCCAATATGTATCTCTCGAGGAGATGGAGGAGAGATTATACGGATCAGGGAACGGCACGAGAGTGTTTAACAAGTGCGTGTCGTTACTCGAGAGAGTATTGAGTGATGTCGTGTCAATTTATGGGGAACGGGTAGGTTTATTCTATTTGTACATCCTCTGTTAGCAACGTGTACTCACCTCTATTTGTAGAGCGTCAAATGCACTTTCGAGACACGCGAGTTGAGCCAGGAATTCAATGTCTGGATCCAACCTGTCGAATGGGACGAACAGGTAGAAGGGAAACCATGTCCGATCACGGAGCTTGACGTTCGAGTGGCGAGTTACCTGGCTGGCAAGGAGGTGAAAGGCGCCAGGGCGGTTGCAGATGGTCGTGGATGTGGGTAGAATTCCAGCTGCACTTTATGGTTCTCGGGACCTCGCTCATATCGTTCCGTATGTCAGGGGTAGTCCACTGGACGTTGACCGAATCTGCTCTCGACGAGGCCGAGATCCATCGGCGACTCGAGGGATCGCGAGATCGCCAATTTAGGGCGCTCAGCTTCCCTGCTGGTATTGAGACGATTGAGGAGATGGAAAAGGTATGGGATAAAATTGATTTTGGGGGTAAGCAAAGTGCGCAAGAGATGATCGCTGCGATGAAGGGACTTGAACCGCATCCCAATCTCAAGTGAGTTCCCGTCCATTTTTCTCTCGCACCATTTTTTCCCCGGATATCCTGTTGATCTAGATACATTTTTACTCTGACAGGGGTGCTGCTTTATGTGAGCGATCTGTGAGCAAGGAGAATGGATCGGAGTCTGAGCGGGAAATATCGAGTCAGGATGTTAACGACACTGCACGCCCATCATACCCAGACGAACCAGCACAGGAGACGCGCAGCCTTGCCTCGTCCGATTCCCCAGCCCTGTCCCCGTCTCCCCGTCCATCGTCTTTCAGATCCCCCTTTCTGAGTTTCCGCGAACCCGACAAGAATATCAAACAACTCCGTCAGCTTGCGCTTCAGGGCCGAGACGAGACGTTGCGAGAGGAAGCAGAGGGTCGGGAAAAGGTCGTGTGGGGCTCGGTGGATGGCTGGCGAGATGCACAGCTGCGGCGGGAGGAAGGGCACTGTCCCGCACTTGGGGGTGGCACGTTACCGGGCGCAGACGATCGGTCGGAATCTTCTGAAGTGAGCGGGGTGCTGGTAGGTGTGCGCATGGGCGACGGGAATGGGGGGGAGCTCGTTTCAGACAATGCGGTTGGGTTGACGCACAGGGAACGATCTTTAGATGACGGACGGAAAGACCCCCGATGATGATCATGAGAGGCGATCTAGAAACCATTGCTGGTAGAAGGTCTGCGTCGGCGCGTAGAGTCGTTCGTGTCCTGTCAGAACATATGTCGAAGCTGGGATGGATCTTTGAAGACCAGACAACATCCATATCTTTCACGGTTACTGGCCGAACCTTGAGCATGGCACAATCGATCCAGCACTTGCCTGCAAATTGAATAAACTACTGATACATGGATAAACACGCGTTTGACATTGTGCACCAACAAAACCGTCCTAAGATTGTGGCAATCTTGAGCAGCTTGCTCTTAGATCTGGGAGTGAACTCTGCATTTGCTCACAAAGGGGGTGCTTATCAAGTAGGCCCGGATTTCAAAACATTACCACCTTGAGGCCTCCGTGGTGCGACCACCGCTTCCCAGGCTCCCTGCGCACTCGCCATGCTACAAGAAGACCGCAACGCGCCGAATTCAGCCACCATCACACCATGACCATGTTACGTTCAGTCGATGTTAGCTCGAAACGGAGAAACTTTGAAAGGCAGGGGTGACACAAGCCCGAAGGATGGACTGTACTTCGCTGTCTCGGAGCGATCGGAAGAAGGAAGTACAAGCCAGGAGAGGGGACTCGCCTCGTGAGTCAGGCATAGTTGTTGATCATGATGTCATCATGATCAAAGTATGAGCACTCCGATACAGCTAACCACAGACCACGGGGAAGAATGACGGTCGTGCGGCGACTGGGACATTACATAACTTCGTCGAAGGGGGGTCCACACCCAGAATGGAAGGTGTTGAATTCGATGACGTTGTGTCTTGCGACGAGCATATAAATACCTACCTGTTGAGCGTATGCCCCCCTTCTTTCGCTTCTCTCGCCAACAACCTTCCCACTGGTGCCTCTGGCTTGATCCTGCTCCCGAACTGAACAACGCTGCACGACACAGGGAGTCGCATCAACCACTGCAGTCACAGCGATTCCACGTCCTTCACCTACTTGATGATGTCCTTGCTTCAGTGATCAACCGTGCATAGCACGCCTGTGCCCAGCTGACGACGATCATGTATAGTGGTCAGTCGGATGATGCGGGTTACGGGGGTGGCTCACGTTCAATGGTCTCGGTTGAGCATGTATGCTTGGCTAGGGAAAAGAATGGAGAACTGCAAGTTGGTCTGCAGTACCCCGGTGTAGTAATATGCATGCGACGTTCTTGGCAGGTTGGTCAATGTTGGCTATATGCGCTCGAATCAGTGAGAGGTCGGTGATCGGCGTTTCAAATCTCCCTCCGTTGGGGAGCAATTTACCCAAGGAAGACCAGGGTAGCGTTGATACATCCCGTGCATGAACGGCCAGTACGTTCAGTTGCTTTCCTACTCGACAGAGTGGGACGAGAGTGATCGCATCATCCATCGCAGAGTCGTACTTCCCATCGTCTAGCGCGCTGATTTCTCCATTGATCATGCGTGCATAGCAGTACTCTTGCCCAGTTGACGGCAACCATTTACAGCGATGGTCGTCGGATGATGCTGGTTGCTGGGCTGGCTCACGTTTAATGGTCCCTGATGAGTATTTGAGCGTTAGCTGCTACAAGGGTAGGGCTTCGAGTTATTGTTGTTGGTGACGTGGTCAACAATGGAGACTCACACAGCCACAAGGAGGGCATGTAATCGCTCCTGTCTCCGCCTGTGTGCTCGCTCGACATGTTTATTTCACCCGCAAGAAAAAGTATCTGCCAGTACATATGTCAGTCAGCATAAACCCGGGTGTTAACCTATCACCTCGGGTTAAAACGTTAACCGGTTGGGTGTTGGAATCACCATCACCCTCAACATTGTGTGTTGCTCACGCCGGCGATGGTGTCCCGTCACTGATGGGGACTCGCGTTCAGTCGTCCGATGAGTGGATCTGTATTTGGCGACGGACTGTGTCGTTATCGAGTCAGGCGCCACGGCAATAACAACCCCGTGTCTGAATCGCTGCTCGATAATATTTGCCTCTCAGCTCGCTGCACGTGGTCCCTACCTTTATTCACTGTTTGACAGGTGTTCAACCCACTCTTCAGGGCAAGGGTTGGAATCATGTGCAGAGAGCATGGGAAGATTCCAAGTGAAGGGTAAGGGGATTAACGATGATCCCAAAGAGCGACCCAAACAATGTTGGTCCGAGGTGGAGCTTAGCGACCTATCAACATGGCGAGAGCCAGTAAATACATTAACAGTTTGACTGCATATGAGATTTGGATACGGATCAACCAGACCTGATACCCACAGTCCCTCGGAGATAGAGAGATATGAGATATTTTAATTTTGGTCCTAACCCAGGAGAGACATGGACCTTACTAAGTCGGGTATCAACTTGATCGCGATTTGTCTCATAATACTTCCGCCACAATGCCGCTCCAATGAGTCCAATCGTACTCTGTATCCTTGATTTCAGTCAAAGTTAAAAGCATGATGCCTCTCAGTATCATAACGGCATACCTTATCTTGCACCTTCTCAACCGACACCAGCGCCGTGGTCCGACAATTCGTTCGCATGGAAGTGCCATCGTGGAACATGCCGTACGCCTTGCTTTTTAGGTTCCATAAGTGATTCTCCGGAACGGTACATCTTCTCCGCACATGGACGGTTTGTATAAATACCCATTTATCCCAGTTTCGGTGCTATCTCGCTGGAACCACCATGTCCGACGCACAGGCAGAAGCTGCAAAATTTGGTAGCGACCGCAGTTCTGAAGACTCTAGCTCACAGCAGCCACCTGCGATATTCGAACGTCCAACAGGATGGCGACGAATCTACTACCACCCAGTTCTCCAGGTCGCGCTGCTAGGACTCGTCTGTTTCATGTGTCCTGGCATGTTCAATGCACTCACTGGCCTTGGTGGAGGTGGACAAGTCAACACGACGGCCCAGGCGAACGCAAACGCCGCGCTTTACGCGACCTTTGCCTTCTTCGGATTCTTCTCTGGGTGAGTCAGAAATTGCATGCCTGGCCTTCTATAAGTGGACGGTAATTAACGATTTATGAAAGCACGATCAACAATCTTCTTGGGCCACGACTGACGCTCATGTTGGGGACATGGGGATATTCTTTATACATTGCTGCCTTCTTGTATGGATTCCTCTCTTAAGTCTCTTTCAGTCCGCTTCGACACAGTTTCGCTCAATTGACCGTTAGAACTGTGAATATTCACTCCGGCGCAGGCGCTTTCGTCGTCACTGCTGGCGCCATCCTTGGAATTTGTGCTGCCTTGCTATGGACCGCACAAGGTTCTTTGATGATGGCCTATCCAACTGAGGCTCAGAAGGGAGTTTTCATCGGCATATTCTGGGCAATCTTCAACTTGGGTGGTGTGGTTGGTTCTGCGGTCGCATTCGGGCAAAATTTCAACTCGACGGTAAGTTGAATCGCTCCGCATTTTAATCTCAAAGCTCATACTTCTTGCAGGTTGGATCAGGTATGAGTCAACCCGCCATCTGAAATATCTAACTGATGCGATTTTGTCGATATCAGTCGGCAACGGAACCTACGTGAGTATGATGACATCTACAACAGAAAATACAACGAGTTGATGGGCCATTTTGTAGATTGGTTTCTTGATCCTTACCCTTATTGGGGTCATCCTTCCAGTTTTCATGGTCGACCCATACAAGATGATCCGCACCGATGGCACGAGAGTGGTCAGAACCAGCCATCCTTCTTGGAAAACTGAATTCATTAGCCTCTTTGTCGCCCTTAAAGAGGATCCGTGGATTCTGTTGCTCTTTCCCATGTTCTTCGCCTCCAACTATTTCTACACCTGGCGTCAGTTTTTTTAGCTTCCATTTGCCAAAGCTTTGCGATGGTCTGAGGCTAATTCGTAACGTTTGGGTATCACACAGAATTCAACGATTACAACGGAGCCATCTTTACCATTCGTGCCCGGGGATTGAACAATTTCGTTTACTGGGTATCCCAGATATTTGGTTCTCTCTTCATCGGATACGTCATCCTCGACCAAAAACGGTACCGGCGAAGAGTTCGTGCCTTTGTTGGCTGGGTCCTCGTCTTCGCTATGGTGTTTGTCGTACATATTTGGGCTTACTTCTACCAAAGGTGAGCAGGTGGTGATGCCCATGTGATCCCAGGAAGTCATTGTGCCTAAAATTGACCTCTCCGCTAGAACGTACACACGCCAGAGCGTATTGCTAGCGCCCCTTATCGATATTTACAGCAAAGACTACCCAGCACACGTATGGCTCATGATCTTTTACGGCTTTCTCGACTCCATGTGGCAAACATATGCATACTGGCTCATGGGTGCCATGTCCAATGACCTGGCCAAGCTCGCTGTGTTCACCGGGTTCTGTAAGTGACACCGTCCACCCCCATCTTCCCCTTCTGGAGACGATCGAGCGAGCTCAACCGTGGCACCTGCCTTTCACACAGACAAATCGATCCAATCCTGTGGTTCGGCGGGTGTATGGCGTGCCGACGCCCTCGGAATACCGTGAGTCTCCTACATCCCCTGGGAGCCAAAGGACACGACTCAATTCGACACGACTGGACTCTATATTTTGTATTTTATTTTATTCCGAAACTGGTGTTATGACAGATACATGAACATCTTCCTCTCGACGTGGGCGTTGACCGCGGCCGGCATGGTGTTTGCCCTCCCGATGGTCTGTTTCCGCGTCCAAGACCATACGGAGAACGAAGAGATGTGAGTGACTCAAGTCTGATTTTCGTTTGTGGTTCCGGATTGCTCACGCATATCGCGTCGCTTCCCCTCTTCTCTCTTCTCCCTTCCTCTCTCCCTCCCGCAGGCTGCATGTGGAAGGCGACAAGTCGTAGATTCGGAAGCGTAATGAGGGCCAATTGATATCTTGCTTACGAGGGAATCGACGAACAGTTTAGGTTTGGTTTAGTAGCGTGTACAGTAAACACCCAATCGTTGGATGTCTACATGTGCCAAATGGGCAACGCCGTACAGTGTGATCATGTACATGCGTCATGCATCATTCTCGCCGAGACCTACCTCGCATGACTGCGATATGATGTAGTGCAGATGTTGCATTGTGGATTTGAGATAGACGGGACAAGACAAGACAAGGGCACCGGCGGATACAAACACGGGCAGAAGAAAGACATAGCGCGACGATGTACAAAAAGAAGGCAAACGATGAAGCAGAAAAAAAGTTAAGCACGAAGGCAAGGGAACAAGAAAAGACTGGACCAATGCTGCAGCTCTAGTACCACTCGATAGTACACACCTCTCTTGTACGTTCCGCGTCCGACATTCAAACGTTTCGAATACTATCCCCTAATCTTGGTGCCCAAAAACCCCTCACCTTCCGCACCGTCCCCAGCCCCTTCGCCCTCACCTTCGCCCTCTCCCTCACCTTCCTCGCCTTCGCCTTCTCCAACCTCTACGATCTCGCGCGTGCTGTCTTGACCTCTGCGCTGGTCCTCCCGTTGCATCTCGTCGCGCATAACCGCCACGGCGTGATCCACCTTGGCAGCTACTCGATCGATGCCCGCTTCAGCGAGCGACACATGTACTCGGTGTTTGGCGAGATGTGCCGACCGTTTCGGAGGTCGTTTGAGACGACGGCGAGCGACCATGACAGGCACAGAGCACCGCTGTGTATCGATGCACATATCGAGGCGTCGCGTACACCAAGATTGAGGTTGTCATCGAAAAAGACAATCACAACGATGCGCGAAAAACAAGGCAAGACGTTGAGCGAGAACACAGGGACAACGAAATGATAAAAGGAAGTAGAAATGAATCGACGTCAACGATGAGCGTTTGGAAAGAAAAAGTGAGATAACACCTGGATGAGATAGTGCGACGTGGACCCAAGGAGGACGCTACGCGGGAGACATGGCGTTACGTGACGATGATTAGGCAAGGCATCAATGAGAATTAGGTTGAGACATACCCTTTGAGTTGACCGGTGCCGCGCGAGCCGACGATTAACATGGTCGGCTCATTGTGATCGACAATATCGAGAAGCATATGGCGGGCATTCTTTGCGTGCCAAGCTTGACACGAGACGGAGACGTGTAATCTGGTTCGCTGGAGGAGTGATGTCGCTTGACGGAGGAGGATGTAAGCGAGACCTTGACGCTATGGAGTGGGTAAGAAGCACAATCGAAAACCAAGAGGGATGTCGACACACCTCCTGTTGGCTACGCAACTTCGTAGCTCGGTCTGCGGGATTCGGAGTGAGTGGGTCAACTAGCGACAATCATCAGACCTTGATCAATATCACCCTCCTCCATATAACAAGACCCACCTTTGTTCTCATTCTCCACTATGGTAACGATAAGCCTGCAAGAGCAATGGGATATGTAATCAAGTGTGAATGAGTTCGAGATGCGTACAGTTCATCACCATCACGAAGCACCGTTCCAATACCCCACTCGACAGCATATCTGCTTTCATCACTGAGATCACTCGCAACGGCGTATCTCCTCTTTCTTCTTTCAGAGGACTCGGGGTGGCCTTGTGTGACCGTGATTGTACACCGGTCACGTTGGAACACAGGTCTCGAGGTGGAAAGTGGGAGAAGCTCGTGATGCTTTGACTTCCTTCTCTTCGGCGCACCACGTTTCCCTCGGACAGAACCAAAATTCGGTCGGTTCAAGGTAGAGGGGAAATAGGGTTCAGGTGGCACGACGACGTTCACCCCTTCACCCAAGGGATCGGGGTCCATCGCGGCATCCACATCACCATCGCCGTCGGCCTCCCCAATACCGGCCACGACGGTGATCTGCGCATTCTGCTCTGTGTTGCGCTCCGTGACGAAATCGAGCTTGCCATCTTCATCGCTCCAGTCGTCCTCGTCGTCTTCGGTTTCTTCACCCGCAAACTCTGAACCCGAATCCCCATCGTCTGTAAAAGCATTTCGGGGACGGACGGCGGGTGAGCGCCGATAAGTGATCGATTCGCTGTCCGACTCCTCGAGCGGGAGTGGTGCCGGGGACTGGTCACGGTCGCGATCACGAGAACGAAAGCGACGGAGAGTAAACGGCGACTGCGAACGTGCACGTGAAGATTCCTTCGAAGCCAAGGAAGCGGAATCCCTATCCCTATCTTTACCTTTGTCCTTCGACGTAGCGGGGAAACCAAACGAAGAAGAACGTGGTCTGCTCCTTGAGGAACTGCGTCCGCGTAATTCTCTCTCCTTGTCTTTCTCGTCGTTGGTTGTGTTCGTGCGAGAGAGAGAGAGGGAGCTGAGGCCCCCAATCACGGAATTGAATGCCATTTTCCCAAAGGAACCAGTCGTACGAGCGGTCATCTCCGACCGTGTTGGCACGGCCGGTTGCGCAGAGCCACCATTTGACACGGAAGATGATTGATAGACCTGCTGGATGCCATAAGATATCGAAGTGCGTGACGAGGACTGAAAGGAAAGGAACTGGGAGAGAGAGGACGTAGAGAGCCGTCTGGGTGTGCTTGGTCTCGAAGAGGCGCGAGAGTCGGGCTCTACACGGGGTGCACTCGGGTGCGAATCACATGAGGGCTCCTTGGAAACTTCCCTTGGGGAAGGTAGCACAGGATCTCGTGGAGCCTGGGTAAGATCTCTGCTTGGCAACTTCTGATGCCCAGCCCACAACCAACTGGTTCGGCGGGGACGGGTAGCGGATGGGACGGTGTTAAGAGGCTCGACCATGACGAAAGAAAACGGGAATTGGTCCAAGTGGCAAGGATGGTAAGGAGAGGATAGTTCTAGGTCAAGTGGTTACCTGAGCGTTAAGAGATTTGCGGGTGGCTGCGTCGGCCAAGGATGTCTAAAAGAGGGGAGAAGAAATCCATGAGGAAACATCCAATCACGGGGAATTGGAGGGAGGACAAAGGACCGCAATCTGGTCTTGGCTGACTCGGCGCATTACTCACGTTTACATCCTTGATGCCACCCATTGTATCGTGCCTGATAAGCAACATAAAATGAATCCCCGTCACGATCGCTACGTTTGCCGAGCAGAGCAACACCCACAATGCTGATAGACTTGTCGTCGTCTGTGGTAAACTGGTAGTGTCCCTTCTTGAAGGTGTGGTCACAAAGGCGATAACTTCGCACCACAGCCGCCTCCGCATTAGGAAATTCCTGTCGCTGCTATGTTTCAGGTTCGAGAAACAAGTCACAATTGCAAAGCGACCCACATCCGCTTGTTTTCTCGTTTGCATTCTAGCGAAGACCCGTCGTCGGGTGTAACTGACATTTTTCCATTGGAAGATCTCGCCACGCTGCAGGTAAGGTCCAGGGTTTGAGTCGTTCAGCAGCGTGTTGCCTGCATCGATTTGTCTTTGGCACTGTCATTCACATACAGTGCCCGTCTGAATCACAGATCAATTGAAGTGATGCCAAGGCCACATGTAATGGGACCTGTTGTGACACTTCCCCAATTGCCCAGAGTCTTCCTTCGCCACCAAGATATATGTAGTACATAATACAATTCATTTTCGACTCGTCTCGCACGAATGTCAGCCACTATTAGTACTGGTTTCGACGGTGTCTATGGAAATGCACTCTATGGCACTTTTGGGGCCGGCCAGATGCAAGTTAATTGCTGGCATAATTGAGAGCTCTCGCGTTGCTATCCACGCAGAGACTCTCCTGCTTATTACCCGTTGCCTCCAGTGAGTACTCTCAACACGCTGCATGTTTTGTTAATTGTTTTTAACGTAGCAAAAAAACCTTGTGTGCTGATGAACCAATCAAAGTTAGTAAGGCGACCGAGGGTGAAGATCCAAGGCTTTTAATCTACGCAAGATATCAGTACCTGTGACTACAAAGGCGATGCAACCACCATACATTGACGTTGACCTTTCAGGACTCGACTTTCCCTCATTATCTCATCATGGGAGATAGAATCTGGATCCAGGCCCCTTTGGACTCTTCCCAATCAGCGAGCGTACTCAAGCCGACAACCTGGTAACGACCGGCCATATCCCGTCCTGGCCATTGTAACCGCCTCAGATCTGAGTCGTGCACCAGTTTACGCGCGCCTCCATACACCAGTGCAGTCAGGTTCCCGATCATCACAGCGTGAAATTAAATAACTTTTGGTTCGATCTGAGAGGTGCGTGCTCTCAAGACGTGTAACCCGCGTTCTAGCGGGTGGAAGATGGGAAAGCTGTATCAAATGGGAAGTGCGAGCACCTTGCTAGATCAAGTCGGTACCGTAATATCTTCACACAATATTCGTTGTTTGAATGTTGGCCGTCTGACTTAGTGTTGGTCACGCGACAAACGGACAACGTTGGGATTACACATTCACCTCAGTCTCCTAACTTATCGCAACGCTGGTGTTTCCCTTTTTTCCCACGTACGTCTGCTGTGTATCATGATGAGATTCCGGACTGGTGGGTACCTATACGATTATTCTGATTGCCCTTACCTTCCCAGGGGATATTTTATTCGAGGTGCAGGCACCCCAACAAGCCACCGAGATAGGTGATTGGTGTAAACTTCAGGTTTCCCCAACAACTCACACATCAGAGGTTATCTGAGCCAATCACGGCGGCAGGTTCAACATAATGTTCCAAGCAGCACACAATGAGCGCCAGTTAATCCAATGTCCCCTGGTTGAGCGTTGTAAAATCTGGCTTGTGACTCATTCAAGGACCAAATGTTACCCCGGAATCGTAGATGTGACAAATTCAGCCGCACTGTCGCAGTTTATGCAAATTACCCCACCGAGTGCAGTTAGGGGTGGAAGCGCATGTTTGTTGACAATGAACTTCAAAATCAGATCCACCAACCTGGCCCATCGGGATTCTGAAAAGCCCATGGGCTTCCTGTAAATGGTAGAATAGTCAAGCAATAACGTCACAGAGCGTCTTTGCAGATGGAGGATGTTGCAAGGCTCGGATACCGCGGCACAGCTTGTCGAGAAACAAATTTGCAACCTGAGCGGACTTAAATCGTCCGAGGGTCTATTTGACTGCATCTCCATCTGGGGCTGCCCCCAGCGGAAAGCTTGTGGGTAACTACGTGAAGGAATGCACACTCACGAGGGCCCAAACCCTGAACAAAAACGCCCACGCACTGCCCGTCGGCGCGATATGCCTAGGTCTCAACGGAAATGTGTTCGCACCATACGTTATAACTTGAAAAAGCAAGGAACTTAAATGTTCCTGTGAACTCGTTGCTGCTTGATGATTGGGTGCAATATCGGCCGGTTGTGGATGATCAATGAATGCTTAGGGCACGAGAGGTGTGGTTGAAGGGGAGTTGAATGGGGTGGCAAACCAGGTGAATTATAAATGCGTATGATTAGGATTACTATTATTCGGGACGGGTGGAAATCGAGTCAGCATATTAACCATGCAAAATAGGCATGTATACTAGCTACCGATTTTGGCACGGAATATCAAGGCCCTCCGGGCATGCCTCAGGCCTGACCCGAGGTTGGAACCCTACCCTCTGGTTAAGGTTAGGTTTCACAAAAGTCAAATCAAGCCTTCCCAGGGCGTCGAACTGGTTTTTCCCACGAAGTTTAGTCAGCCTATCCAAAACCTGTCTGGTCCACGTTGAGTGACTTGCCGCAGCTGCAGAGGATTGTTCGACTCTTCAATAGAGCGAGTGATTTTTACGGTCCTCGCGGCGAAGCGATATATAGCAATGTCCTAACTCTTTTTGGGCATGTTACCTCGTCTGAGCTGATATTGGAGCCTATCTGACCCTGTTTTTTCTGTTCGGCGGAACTGCATGTTCGCGGGTTTTAAAATAACCATATATGTACTTCCTTGATATGCCAGAATATGGCTAAACCTAGATTGAATTGAATTAGTTGTCTGATATAACCCCCGTTGAGAGGCTCGCACCCATCTCGTCCGCACCCCATTACTTTTCCAGACGACGATAATGAGCACTGCCCAGTCCTCCATCCCCTCCCCCGCAGAACTCGAGAACCTGGGTGTTCTCTTCATCGGGTTCGTCGCCTCGACGGTACTCTACGGCCTCACCTTCTTTCGTATGTTCTTGCGCGCGACGTTTTCCCAGCGACTGAGAACAATCCCTACCTGCAGAAACCTACATCTACTACTCAAGATACCCGAGGGACTACCTGTGGATAAGGTGCCTCGTATGTGTTCCTTTCCCCTTTTCTTTCCGTCTCGCTCAATTCGATTTCTTCAGGTTGCAACGCTCTGGTGAGTATGATCGCCATTACGTCAATTTCTATTTCCTCAATTTGCTCTAGTATTCTGGATACAGCAACATCAGCTCTAGGTAGGTCCTCCAACACGTCTTCCAAATAGTTTGTCTCATCCCAATCACCCAGTCTCCGAAGTGTATGCTCCTCTCGTACCTCACCAGCCCTTTCTCACACCTTCCAGACTATACTATTATCTCATTACCCTGTTTGACGTCAATATGGACGTCTTATACGCAACTACGTAAGTATTCGAACCTCCGGCACCTCCTGCAGCATGCTCACGTATTCCTCCAGCACTTTCTGTGTGAGTATGGGTATTCTCGTCATGTGTCGAGGTTAATTCCGTCCGATTCGCGTCAAGGTTCAGTACACGTTATCGGTGCGTAAACCCAGTTTTCAAAGTAGACTTCTCATCGATGGAACTCTCACCGATCTAGGTCCTTCTCACATTTATGTCACATCTGTGAGTGACCTGGTCGCTTGCCTGGTTTGTCTCCAAGTTGACTTGTTTGGTTGTAGCTTCTTTGCGCATCGTGTTTTTCAAGGTGGGTTTAACGAGCTAATTTATCTCAACTACAGATTTGGGCCAAGTATTGACTATCCTCATTCTAGTTACCGGAGGTTCCAGGCTAGTGACATTCGCCTTGGTACGTCTTGTGCCAATCCATACCCTTCGATCTTCTGACTTAATACAAAAGGTATCTCTGTCTTTCATCGCGCTGGGTACGCCGTCATTTTCATTTGTTGCTCTCAACTTTGCTTGACGTGAGAGGATACCAAAAGTCTTTGGATTGAGTAAGCTCCCGGAATAATACCCACAAGTCCTTGCCGTGTGCTGACTCAATCAACGTACTTACCCCCTCTCTTCAACATAGCTTCCGCAGGGCAAATGTTGGTGATAAGCTATCACCTCACCTCGTACACATTGCTAATATGTGGCGATGTTATTAGGTATGCACAACGAAGACTCTCGGCATTCGGCTCTCTGCAGATGGAGGTTCGTGTGTGCTTTTCCCAGGCTTTCTTGGGAGCCCGGAACAACTGATATTTCCATTTATGCTGATATCGCAGATTACCTCTGCAATAAATCAAGTTACGGGGATAATGGCAGACATAATCGCGTTCGCGACAATGTGTTACTCGCTACGCCGAGCGAGGTACCCGGAGATCGTGGTGTGAGTTTTCATATCTTGATTCTTGACTTTTTAGTTGAACAGGTCATTTTACTCGATTTGTCTTGTAGACCCGCCGGGTTTCTACAGACTGTCGTCACATTGCTTGTTGGTCGGGGGTTGGCATTCACGTGCGTGTCCTTGTGATCCTAATACGGAAGACACTCATGGAGAAGCTGCTATTCAACCAGTGCCGTCCAAACAGCATACTTCTGTGTTGTGGGTACTAGTGCTGCTATCGATGGGCTGAATTCTGAGAGCCCCCTAGTTCATAGTAGCTCCGTCGAAGCAGTTTTGGATACCATTGCAAATGATCGCAAGCAAGCGTAGGTGGCTTCGTTGCACTTGGGTACTTACACTACTGATTGTTCTAGTCTATGTCAATACCTTACTTGGACAGTACGTTTCCAGTGGATTTTTGCCTGTCCGAACACTGACATGACGAACGCAGTCTCAACTCGCGCGATGTGAAGCACGGTCAGGGTCTCAACGAAGAAGACTCCCTCGCTGATCACAAAGCCCCCGCTAACGGCCGATTGTCCAATTCAGTGCAATTGAACGTCGCTGATGTCAAAGCCGTGCGTCCGTTCACCCTGCAAAGACGTTTCATGCATGCTGAGTGATATATGCGTGTGGACTGTAGACGACACAATCTATCAACTTTACTAGGCAACCCAACGATGTTGAGAGTGAGGTCACAGAGCTAGAGTCAAGGAAGACGTACCAGGACGAGCACGGGGTACATATTTTCTTTATCGTTCTCATTCGTTGACGTAATTTTTTGCTGCCGGGCAGAACGATTACGCACAGGTGTCCACAGGGTCAACGCAGTCGCAGGTCAGTCCCATCCTTCTCTTGCTGGATTATTGGATATGCACAACTGACCCATTATGCTGTTGCTGTTCCATCTACAGACGGACGAGACGAACAAGGAGGGCTTATCGGAACTGTGTAACTGAGCGTGCCGGGGCGTGTGCTCTGAAGCAACGTCGCCGCAACGCGTTCGATTCAGATCTTTCGGTTTCAAACGCACGGTCGTGTCCGACGGTTGGGGGCTCCGCGGGTGAGCCCACATACCCCGCATCAAAACGTCCGACGACAAGCCCACACACCGTGTGTGCGTGTGTATGTAGGAATGCTGGAAGCTAGGAAGCATGCGCGATGTTAATATCATGAAATTGGGGGGATGTTTCTGCATAAGTTGTAATTGTATGAGATGCGGTTGAGCATCAAAGTGCGAGGCTCTCGGGAGGAGGACTTACGTAGACTTGTTAATTCGTCCTATATTATTGATCACTCGTTCGATTTGCTTTTTTTCTTTGTGTCGGATTGGACTTCGAGCGACGGATGCTTGTCGCCTTTGATGTTTGGCTTCCGGAAATCTCCTGGTAGCCTTCGTCAATTAATAATCCCTTATTACTACACACATTGCACAACGTGCTACCTAGAGATCTATGCTAAACCGATAGATTCATTGTCGTATGTATTCGGATTCATTGCCCCTCGTGCTCGGCGAGGCGGGCCTGGGTACTATCTGGTACCAGAGAGGACCGATTCAGAGGTGACGGCCCGACGGCAAAATACGCATGTCTCATGGGAAAAAAATAAAATAATCAGAGTTCACTTTTCCAAGGAAACACTCTTCTTAGCATGACAGCCAAGGGGAATCGTTTCCCATGAAAAAAAAAGTCGATTTTATGGTTTCATAGGACAGGCTTGGGACAGGCATCCCGTTTGGAAATGCCGCGGACACCGCACACAGAAGGCGGCCAAGCCCTGCGGCGCCACCCTGTTCGCCTACAACTTGGGCGAGGTGTTGAGCAGCTCTATTAAATGTTAGTCTGCTAGTCCCTTTGCTCGGTCACGAAACCGAGCCCCGTCATTTGTGTGTGGGGCCTTACAAAGTCGATTAAGATACGAACAAAACATAAACGAGTGAAGTAGGTATATATAAGTGTGGGTGCATGTTCGTAAATCCCGGTTGCACATGACCTGGAAAAACTGAATTCTCCCCTTCCATCTACGCAAGACCATTCTCCGCTTTAAACCACTGCAACCAAACCCATCGTCAGTGACACCCAAGACACACGCACACAAAGCGTACCTCGACCATTCGCCGTACACCCTCCTCGAGCCCAACCTCGGGCTCATACCCAAGTACCCGTCGTGCCTTTTCAATGTTGTGATAACGTGTCGCACAAGTATATCCCACCCGATACCGCGTGAACAATGCCTCTTTCCCGATCAACCAGGCCCACGTCTCAGCCAAATACCCCAATACCATCCCAAACGATCTCGGAATCACCCATGGTGTCTTTTGGGCCCTCTTCCTCCCTTCTTCTGTAGGCGGATCGAGCGCCAGCCAGATGACGCGCATAAAGTCCCAAAAGTACACCGGTTCGCCGTTTGAGATGAAAAAGACTTGACCAGCAACTTGAAGGGGGTTGGTTGGTGCGACGTCAAGAGCATTGTCTGCGAATTGGTCGAAACGGTTTCGGACGATGACATGGGTTGATTTGGAGTGGTCGCGGGGTGCGTTGAAGGCAGCTTCGATGGCGGTGGCGTTGGGAGGAGGGGTAACGTAGGGACCGAGGGGACGGGCGTTACAGGTGGGGACACGTCGAAAGCCGGTCGTGGCGGAAACGGGTGGGAGTGCTTTGTGGAGGGACGAACGGAGGGTCGAGTCGACGAGGGTGGTGTCTGAGGAGGCAGAGTAGGTCGACGCGCTGTCCGAGGAGGTCGGATCGACAAGTTTGTCGGCTGCGAGGAGGTGTGCTTGGGCGAGGTTGCCGACGTAGGTGTAGTCAAAGAGGTTATTGTTGTCTCCGATTTGGATATGCGTCTGGCCGCGCTGGTGGGCTTCGTAGAGACCCACCACCATCTGGCGATCTCCAGGACTGGGAATGAGTGGCGTTTTTTATTGAGCACTTAATTGGGATGGGGGGTGAAGCGAATACTTACCCGAAAATGCCAGCTGGACGCAGTGCGACGGTCACAAGGCCGCCTTTGCCGTTAGCCGCGAGAATGAGCGCCTCGCCTTGGGCTTTAGAGTCGTTGTAAGCATCGAACGGTTTTTCCGGGTAGGGTGCACGTTCGTCAAGGTTCATAACGTCTTTCCCGTCGAATACAACACCTGCTGAGCTCGTGTAAACCAATTTTCGGACACCGGCGGCAACAGCTGCGTTTATAACCGCCTGGGTGCCGTCGACGTTGACTCTGTAGTAAATCGAGGGGTCTTTGTTGCCATGCACAGGCGAGGCGGTGTGTATGATGCAGGTCGTGCCAGACTACGTGGGTGGTCTGTCATTCACGCCCTCGTTATAGCAAAGTGGCACGAAAACAAACCCACCTTGCGAATAGCGTCGAGGACGTTCTGCTCGTTGGTGATGTCGCCCGAATAAAAGGGCACGTCGTGGTGTCTCTGGACGATGTCAAAGACAGAGACAACGTCTCCGCGAGCGACGAGCTGTTCGACGATATGTCTACCGACGAAACCGCTCCCACCGATGACGAGGTAGACGTCTTTGCGTTGGACCGACATTGTTTCAGGACAACCTGTCGCGTCACTTTCATCTTGCATTTTTTCGAGCACGTGCAACAATTAGATATATGTGGTCAATTGACCCCTGTCATGCTCAGTAGCCGACCGTTGGACACAAAAATCAAGATCCCTGCATTCGAACATCGTTTACTTCTGAATCACGGGTCGGCAAAAGCAGCGTCGTAACTGACCACCTTCATTCTGACGGTCTCTCAGTCTCACAATACCCGTACATTTTACACAAGGGAGGGTAACCTGAAGTAGACTAATCATTGTAAACTAGATTTAAAAAGAGGTGCTTGTGGATGTACAATACAATTAGTTTCACACTGCTTGTATCGACCACTTCAACCTGCCCATTGACACTCGCCGCGGAGAGGTGACTTTATAAATGGCATGTTCTGTGAAGCTTATGGGCAGGGAAGATCTCGTCTATACAGTTGATACGCCAATAATGCATAATGTCGGGACCCCCCCAAACCTAATGCATTACCATGGATATGCAAGACAACAATGCGTGACATAGGGTGACGTCACTGTCACAGCTTATCGGGGGCCTTCGACTACGCTACTCGCTACTCATTACTACCTATATATCTATCCAAAGTCATCTGTTTTGCATTATTAAACTCCTGTTGCTGTAAGTGTGCACGAAAACGACACAGCTGCTTTGGCAACTCGAAGATGTCCTCAGCCTCACCATACTCCATAGCACGAGCCTCCATTTTTGGGCATTCTCGAAGCTTGCGAGATAAGGTTGATTGATTAAAGAGGGCACCTTCATGATGGGTCTGGAAGTGCTCCACAATGCCAACTTGGGAAACATCTGGATGGGTATCAATGTAAGCATAGACCAACAGCCAGTCAGCCAGAGTAAGGTTTTGCCGTGATGATTGCTGTGGCAGCTGTGCGGAGGTTGCAGGCCCATCTTGGGTACTATGCTTCTGCTGTTTCACTGGCACTGGGTGATTGGTGGGTTTTTCTCGGGGCTTCCGTTTCGCTTGGAGGAGAAATGGTAAGTTTTGTGTTCACAGGTGCAATTTTTTCGGTTTCACCCACCCTGGCAGCTCCATCATGATGCATATGTGTGATAATGTTTACAGCAGTTTTCAAAAGTTCGTGGAAAGCACATTTTCTTTCGAATGGTTTAGTCATCACATGGGGATCACATGTCCAGGACCCCAAATGTGCCCATAGCTAATTGTAATTGTTATGGATGGTCCGGGTGGGAACAGCTGTAGCCTTTCTGAAGGTCGACGAAGATGAAGGAAGACGACCTTAGTGGGTCGTTGGTCTTAGTGGATCGTTCCAACTAAGATCAAGAGGGTTCTAGCTGTGCGAGCAACTAGAGATGATGACAGAGACGAGTACATCTTGGAGAGTTCTAAGGTTCAAAGAGCATCCACTCGAAAGTAGGACGAGGACTTAGAGAGGCAAGGGACTCAAGGAGTCAAAGTATAGAATTCAAGATATGAAAGGAGGTCAAGATGGAGAGATCTTGACCGGGAAGGTACAAAGGTTTATATACAACGGCCTGAGAATGATTGGTAATTGAAAGAATGTCTTGGAACGTCACAGAACGATTACTAATACAACCCATGAGAAGGAGAAAGAACATTGAGGAACGTTCGTGTAATGCATGGGTAAAGATTACTGAACGGGGCCGAAACAGCTGGTAATCGTGAGAGTTGAAGGAACAGAAGTAAAGTGTAGGCATAGAATGACAAGACAGTCGAATAAAACGTAACATTACCCCCCTACTAGTGTCAGACATCACTGATGTTGACCCTACAAATCCACAAAGCCACCTGCGGGGGAGCCAGTCATGTTTGCCATGGCCTCGTCATTGAAGTCATCGTAGGAGTTGTTGAACTCCGGAGTGGGGACACGAGGGGGGGGAGGAGGGGGCATGGAACGACGGTAAGGGCGAGGGGCATTACGGAGAGAGGAGACCAATCAGGTGGGCATGTTGGTGCGAGAACGGGAGGAGGTGTGAGAAGATTGGAACAACCTTGATGTAGAGGGAGGGAGAGTAGGGTGGCGTAAGGGACAATTTTGTTGGTTATGGCCTGGACCCCATCATCTGCAAGTAGGACACTCATAGAATTGGCAGGCGTTTCGAGTGTGTCTGAGGCGATGGCAAACAAAGCAAGACTCGTGATAGTGAGGGTGTTCAGGGTTGATGGGTACGTTGCCATTGGATCCAGTCCACATGGCTTCTACTCGTTCTGCCATTCTAAGTTCGGCAGAGCCGAAAGGGGAGGAAGATGCGGAAGGGGTGGATGGAGTAGAGAGTACCGGGTTGCTAGTCCTCCCAAAGAAGGTAGGGATGGAACGTATGCGCCCTACGATGCGGGCCTCAGCTAAGCGTTGGAGGTAGGTGTCCAAGTCATCAAGGAATTCTAACATGCCCAGTTGATACATGGTGATGAACAGTGCAGCCTCTTGGTCTTGTCGAATGTCAGCTAGGGTTTGTAGGAAACAGGCGATCTGAGCGTCAGGGGAGGAGGGTATGTCAAGAAGAGCAATACGGCAAGTTAAGATCTGAATAAAGCGAAGAGGGGGGAGCCCATGTCCAAATAAGATCCAATGGGGGCTGTCATAGAGGGATCTTGTAAATATCTAGTGAGGCGAGAGATATCATCTTCAGAGGGGAAGTCGTCGCAAAGGTGATGAGCATAGACAGGGACGTCGATGGAGGGGATACCGGTGGGGACAGTGGCAAGGGAGACAGGGGGAAATTCGGGAGAGTTGGGACATGGGGTGAGCCACACACCAGAGTTCCAGCCTGGGGTGGCGGCACAGGAAGAGGGGTAGGAGGTGTCGTCGACGAGGGTGGGAGAGGTGGTGGAGAGGAAGGATTCTTGGATAGAGGATTCCTGAATAGAGGATTCTTGGGAGGAGGAGTCGGACTGGGAGTCATTGATGCGAAGAGAGATGGCCATGGGGGTGGTAGGTGGGAGAGGGAGTTAGGTTCTGAAGGTGGAAGGATTTGCCTTTTTATAGCCAGTCAAGACGGACTTTGCATTTTTCAAATCCCGTTCTGGGACCCAGGAGTCTTCTTCGGTGGAGTATCCTTTCCACCAGATCAGGTAGGAGCATTGATGAATAGAGCCTCTATGGCATATGATCCAATTGATTTCGTATTCTTCTTCTCCTGTGATAAGGTCAGGAGGGGATGCGGGGAAGTTCGGGCCGTGTACGGGGTTTTCGTGATAGGGAGATAACAAGGAAGCATGGAACGTGTTGTGGATTTTCCACGTTTTTGGGAGTTGGAGCTGGAATACTATTGGGGACAG